>VXBQ01016225.1:18289-31568 GCA_013400175.1 Phainopepla nitens
TTTTTACTTACATATCAGATATAAATGTTATTAGGATAAAATTGATGTTAATGATAAGATTGTAATTGATTTGTATATGCTTCTGTTGTCATAATTTTAAATATTTTGTAGGTCTTTATAGCAGCACTTCCTACTTAATTTTAAAAATCCCAAGTGTGACCTGAAGGATTGAATGTGAAGTGTCTACAGGTGCGAAAACAAATACCTGATCCATATCCATATCCAGTCTACCTCTTCTTGTTCAAGGACAAAGAAGTCAGGGAAAGATTTTTTCTGGGCGTACATAAGTTTCAAAGGATTTTTCTGACATGATATATTTGAACTTGGTATTTTGCATGGTTAAATAGATCAGTATGCAAAAATAACATATTTTGTAACAGAAGTTATGGTTCTTGTCAGAAAAGTGGGGTGCTGTCAGAATTCAAACCTAAATGACACAAGGAACAGAATTACAAAACCTGATGTGGCAGGAGTTTTATGTATGCTTCAATACAATGAAAAACACTTATTGGGAAAATGTCATGTACTTGCTTTTCATACTGCATCTAATCTTATTTGTGCAAGTATGTGAAAAAATCCACTAACAATACAGATAATTTTCTCTGTTAAGCTGTGGCACTAATCTCTGCAACTCAAGTTTGATATAGAAACACAGAATGGCTTTAGACACAAGTATACAGAAATAATTGGTCAAATGACCGAGTGAGTGCGGAGCTCTTTCTGTTCTTTTAATATTGCAGTAGAAGAACAGTACTAATAGGGGTGAAAGATATAATGAGGTCAATGAATGTTGTTACAAATAAGTCCTGAGTTTGAAATATTTCAGCTTTGTCTTCATTGTTCTTTCCATGTTTTTAAAAATAAAAATATTGTGACTTTCCTTTCTATCTTATGTTTTTATACGTAAAGGAGGATTGTTTACACTGTTGCTGTTCATTAAAGTAAATTGAATTTTCATTTCATTTGTTATCACAGGGACTATTTCCCCAAGAAAGAAGGGGGAAAAGTACTACAAAAGATTTATTGATGGTTGGCTCCTTCAAAAAATTAGGAAAAATAAAAATGCAGAGTTTAACCACAGATCTTTTGCATAAGGGTGAGAATCTTTGTTTAACATTAAAATAGTTGTACTCTGAGATAGCTTTTATATTCCTAAATACTTAGGGGTTAAAAAAGAATACACTGCATCTCTGAGTCAACAGAATCTGAAATTTGTCACTCAGCAAACAGTGAAAAAGTTTGGAAGTTATTCTGAGTAAGATGGCCTTGTATATATTCTGAGGCATGTTAACTGTCAGTAAAAAGTCCTTAATAGGATAATAGCTATAAGACAATGTAACTGTGCAATTCAAAGACATTAACTTACACTTGAAATAGTAAACTTTTAAAATGTTATGCATATTTTACTCATTCAATTCTAATTAATTGCCCTCAAACAAGGGAAATCCCAGAGGAAATGTGGTGTGTTTTCCTTACAAAGAGAAGACAAAAGAAGCACAAATAGACCTGTGCCTTCTTTCATTCAACTTGTTTTTAATTTAAAAATAAGTGGGAATCAGGAGAGACAAAGAAAGGCAAGTACAACAAGTAAGAAGGGAACAAAGTCAAAGGCAGGACTAGCACTTTGAATTTATTGCACAGAATAGGATGGGAAGTTTATAGATATGAATATGTTGAGGGCAGCAAATATTTGTCAGAAAGAATTTACAGTGTGAGAGAAAAAAAGGTGGTGAAGTCTACTCCACGGAAGCAGTAGAATGTACCAATTATCACAATTAGACAAATTAGCAGGGTCTAGTAATAAAATAGTAAACATAAATGGAAGAAGCTGTTTTTTACTTTGTCCACCAGTTTTGAGCAATGTACATGGCTCATCTCAAAATGTTACAAATGAAGAACTATTCTAGACCTGCTCCAAATACCTGAAATCATAGAATCTAATAATCTTCTGAGCTGGAAAGGGCACACAAGGGCCATTTAGACTGACTCCTGGCCGTGTACTGGACACCCCAAGATTCTCACCGTATACCTGAGACCATTGTCCAAAATTTGAGCTCTGTCAGGCTTGTGCTGTGATCACTTCCCTGGGGAGCCTGTTCAAGTGTCCAGCCACCCTCTGGGTGAAGAAACTTTTCCTGATATCTAGTCTAAACTTCCCCAGATACAGCTTCATGCTATGCCCTTGGGTCCTATTGTTGGTCACCAGAGAGAAGAGGTTGATGCTTGCCCTTTGTGTGTTGTTAAACTTTATACATTTCATAATTATCCAGCCCTTTAGTTTCTTGAGGTCTTTCTGCAGGGTCTTGTTACCTTTGAGAGACTCAACAGCTCCTCAAAATTTAGTATCATCAGCAAACATTATACTTTCAACTCCTATGTCTAAATCATTTACACAGACCTTGAAGAGCATATAATCAAATTCAATATGCATCAGTGAAAAAAAATTAGGAATATGCATGGAATAATGTTGGGCTGTGAAAAAGAAAGCTCCTTGAAAAAAATTTTAAAATAAATTAAAACACACAGCAAAACCTAATTAATTACTAGCAAGTGCTAAAATGGAAACATTGCGGTTTACAGGCCATAGGGATTATATATATTAAAAAAAAAGATTCCACTTCAAAAGAATCATGATTTAGCAATGTAGTAAAAATTATTAAAAATTCTTCAAAAAGTGGTAGTAATTTTCAGAGGAAAAAGGACATATAATTTGGCAAATGTTAAACTATGTTTAAACATAATGGAAGTTAAAAAAGTTGATGAGCAACTTGATAAACCATGAAGACTAGTGATGAAATCCTTTTTAAAACAGTGGAGTCAAAAATCTTGCCAAAGAATATGGAAATTATATGTGGTAAAAGAAATTTTTATACCTTAAAATTAAGAGAATTCTTTATTTCACTGATTAGTTTGAAGGAGATTTAAGAATTCCAATGCTGCAACAATTTATTATAGGATGTGAGTTGGAAAGGATTTTGTGCAGTGTCAGTAGAAGTAGATTTAGAACAAGACCTTAGAAGGAAGAGGAACAAACTTCTGTCTTATGATATTTACTTAAAATTTGTAGAATAATCACCTTTAATTCCGTTAAAATCTTTGAAATCAGGATATGTTCTAACAGAGTTATCAGTATAAAAAAAACAAACACATTGTCTTAAAAAAACCTCAGAAACCCAAATGGCTTCCTGCAAAATTTAGAAAAAGGAGCACTTCACCAAGTCTGCATGCTGTACCAGAGAAATTTGTAAAAAAATTATGATGAAGAATACCATTAGTAGATATTGGTATTAAAAAAAAATGAGGAAGAATCAGTATAGCTGTTTCATGGGGAAGTCATGGCCAGCCTTCAGAGGAATCAGTGAAAATGCAGAGGTGTTGTGCTGGACCCTATTGTCACAAAGAGCAGGGCTGGTGGAGGATTGTTGTGGCTTGAAACTGGCCCAAAGCCAGGCACCCACAAAAGCCACTCGCTCACCCTCCCCTGCCACAGCTGGACAGAGGAGAGAAAAGTTAACAAAGGTTCATGGGGTGAGATAAGAACTAGGAGAAAACACTCCAAGAGCAGGACACACTTGGCTTAGCCTGAGGTACAAAGTGAATTTATTACTAACAGGGCCAGAGGAGGAAAATGAGAAGTAAAATAAGCCCTTAAAGTTGCCTTTTCTTCCCCCAACCCCTCCCTCCTTCCCACTGACAGCACAGGGAGACAGGGCCTGGGGATTTTGGTCAGTTCATCACAGAGATTTTCTTCTCCTGCTCAAGGAGAGGAGTCCTTCCCCTGTGAGGCCATGGGGTCCTTCCCACAGGAGACAGCTCTCCGTGAACTTCTCCAGCATGGATACACTCTCACAAGCAGCAGCCAAACCGCACCTGCTGCAGGGTGAACTCCCGCCATGGGCACACAGTGCTCCCAAAACTGCTGTGGAGTGGGTCTCTCTTCCCGCGGGGTGCAGTCCTCCAAGGACAGGCTGCTCCAGCCTGGAATCAGGGCCCCTCTCTCCCGCAGCTCTCCCACTGGATCACAGCCTCCTCCAGGCAATCCACCAGCTCCAGAGTGGGCACCTCCCCAGGGGCTGTGGGTGGATCTGTGCATCCCCTGTGGATCCCCAGGGGCTGTGGGTGGATCTCTGCATCCCCTGTGGATCCCCAGGGGCTGCAGGGGCACAGCTGCTTCACCATGGTCTCACCACAGCCTGCAGAGGAATCTTGGCTCTGGCGCCTGGAGCACCTCTTGCCCATCCTCCTCCATTGACCTTGGTGTCTCCACGTTGTTCCTCTCACATGTTCTCACCTCCTCCTCTTCCCTAGCTGGAATTAACACTGTGCCCCACTTTGTTTTGATTTTCTTCTTAAACATGTGATCACAGAGGCGTTACCAACCTCTCTCATGGCCCAGCCTTGCCCAGCAGCGTGTCCATCTTCAGAGCCATCAGGGATTGGCACTGCCAGACATGGGGGGAGCTTCTGGCAGCTGCTCACAGGAGCCACCTCTGTGGACCCACCACTGTCGAAAACGAGACCGAGCAAAACCAACACAGGAACGTAAAGCTCCAGGTCTGTTGTGAGTGCATTGATCATGAAATAATGGAGTTTAAGATCCTGAGGACAGAGAGAAGGAGAACACATTATCAGGAGAACAATCCTGGAAGACCAGGTTGGAAGTGGTCTAATGGAAAATGTTTCTGTCCATGGCAGAGGGTTGGAAATGGATGATATTTAATGTTGCTTCCATCTCAAACCTTTCTATGATTCTACGAACACTTAGAAATACACATCTGGCTGATAAAATGAACTTTCTATAAATATTCTCAAATTGCCTCATGACAAAAGCTCCACTTACAGGTGGTTGAAAGAGGAGGGCAATGCTTTTTTAATTTAAATAGCTAGCTAAAAATTAGGAAATGTTATGTATGTTGGTACAGAGTCAGGATTGGTAATTGATGAAAAATATGATGACTATAAAAGATTATGAACCTTGACCATTGTAGATAGGCATATCCAGGCAAAACCTTGAAAGTTGATGTAAGTGCATGTAACTGTGCAGGTGTAAGTGTGATCTATCTTAAAAGATATTAACATAGGTAGGGATAGAGTTATCCCAAATGTGGCTCTGCTCTTGAAGTCAGTGCCTCCAAGGAGCAACTTGTTCAAGAGGCCAGATATCACAGTGAGAGCGATGCATTAGTGGCTGTCTGCTCAGGGATTTTCCCTCATGGAATCCTCTTTGTGTCCCATAATCAAATGATTTTGTTGGTTATAGTGAGCCTGGTAGAAGATTGTGACAAAACAGCCAGTCCTGGGCAGCAAGTAAAGCTTGTCAAAGATATGCAGAGCATTTCATAGCAATTTAAAGAGGAGATGTGGTTAAATATTTCGCACTAAATTGGTGAGCTAACCAACAACCAAATGAAATTTAAGTGGATGTTGTATAATTGAAATTTAGACTAGGCCATCAGGGATAAAACAAATGCAGCCTCATCAGTAACTACAAGACTGGGTTTATAACTCATATAAAAACCAAGCGTAGAAGTTTCTGTTAAAACTTTGTCAATATTTAATAAATAAAAATGGGCTCCTGCTCACATATTCTGAAATGCATGGAGGCTTTTTTACTTAATATCGCTAATAAGCTAGGGCATGTTCTTTGAAATGTCCTGACAGGAGTTATACCTATCATATTATTCATCCTACACTTGCAAAGTTCATATTATGAGATGTTGTCTATAGTTATACAGGACATTTGGTGGACAAGCAAAGCATATTTTAACAAAGAGAGGAGATTCATACCTTTTGCTTATAAAAGACACATAACCTATCAAAATGTTTTAGGATTTGCCAAGTGTTAGCAAAACGACATGTGCAAAGCAGACTAGCACTAAGGCTTTCACAATGGGGAGGAAAAGATCTGGAACTTCTGCTGGGAAAATGGGTGGAGCAGGTGGAAAAACCAGTGAAGGAACCAGAGGCTGAAGTCTGTAGTTTCTGCTGTCTTTCAACAGTGAGGCCACAAATTCCAAGCCCCAAAGAAAAGGGCTAACCCCTCCCTCAGTAGTGGTCACTTCTCCAATGCTTTGAGAAAATCACAATGGATTCGTGCAGGTAAGAAACAGCAATTGTCTGCTTGAGTATCTCCTTACTCCAGCATGAGAAATATGGGGCAGTTTCTTTATCTGTATGTGGCCGTGTCAAATATTTTTCAAAATATGGCAACATTAGGAAAACTCCAGCTTAACCTGTTTAAATTAGGTATTAACTTCATTAATGCCAATACCTGAAACAGACAAAATTTGTTTTCAGCTTTAGCAGCCTTTGCATCAAAAAATGGGAACTTGTGACATAAGGAACATATAATATTACATAAGATGTTTGGCAAAAATATAAATAACAAAACACAAGCAAGTTTCTTAGAATATAAATTTTATTCACCAAAATATAATCTCAAAGTAGTTGTGCAGAAAAATAGTGGTAAATTGCTACAGCCTTCCTCCTCATAAGAGATATTGGTATGTACATGAGGTATTTATAAGTTACTTATTAGTGGACTTCAGGCTGTGTGCACATCGTTAAACAACATGTGGGAAAGCTTTGGTCTCTGGAACTTGCATATTTATTCTATTGGATGGGCTAAAAGAAAAATTGAAGCTGTTGAAGTCAAAGCCTAATCATGGAGCTAGAGATAATATATACTTAAAAGACTGTGAATTAAAAAGATAATCCCAAACATAAATGTGTGTGCTTCAGGCTTGTACATTAGAGAAGTAGAGAACCTAGCGCTGTTGCATAAAAATGCACATTGTAAGGAAAATTCTAAGACCTGGATGAATATTGAAAACTTCTATTCATCCTATGAAGGTGCAATTTCAACAAAGATTTATCTTTCTAGTGGTATGGAAAATATGAAAATTTAGAGGTGAGTGGGTTAGATGACTGTGCAACTTTAAGATTGTCACCTTACTTATATTTTTGAACCCTATCTCAGCAGATAAACATTTTTAATGTAAAGGACAGAAGAAGACACTAATTCTAAATCATACAGATTCTGTCTCAAGGAGACACTCCTTATTTTAAGCCTTTCATTCCTTTCTGTGGTAAGAAAATCCTGAAATACTTTTATAAGCAAATATTTTCTATTCAGCTATGTATCTTTTTTTTTTTGGTACGCATCTATTTATCTCTCGAATTTACGGCTGAATTTTAAAGTTTTGATAAATGTTTATTCTGGTAAAGAAGATCATTTCCATCCCTCAGTACTGTTATAATGTGAATGAGACTGATGAGAATAGAATGTGTCAAACAGGAATATGAATATTGATAGATAGACAACAAAGGAGACAAAAATAGTAAATTCCAGTCTACCACAACATGTTTGTTGGGCTTTTGGTTGTTTTTTCATTAACATTATTCCTCATTTACAGTAGTGTGAAATAGGTATCAGACTTTGTGTGCCTTTATTTTAAAACAATCTTGTTTCTTCACAAAAATCTATGTTGTGATCTGAAACACTTAACCCAGTGAAATTTACTTGTGTGTGTCAAGCCATATGAGCCTGATGTAATTATTTTGCATGATTCCTCGTGAAGAGGTAAGAAAACCTATAAAGGATGAATTTGCGGAATTAGCATCACTTTACAAATTGGATATTCTGTAAACTGTATAGTTTTAGGTTTTACTAAAATACTAGATGAGAAATACAGATTTAAAAAGAGCTTCAAGTAAAATGCAAAAGGCAATTTTAAAATATAATGAAAAAGCAGTTATTACCTTTATGAATTCCAAGTAACTTCCGAAAAAAAAAAATTTAAAAGGAGAAAAGACTTTAGCAATATCATTAGTTTAATATAAAAGCCTTTAGCAAGACCAAAGACTGCATCAGAAATGGAATTATTGCTATACTTAAGGAGGTATATTTCTAATTAACTGTCACCTAGAATACTTTCTTTTGGTGTTTCTCGTGACTAAGGTTGCATATAAATGTGCATTGCTGATTAAAACTGCAGTTAAGGAACAATCTGAATTTGTATTTTAAGGGACTGCATGGCAGTATTCTAGTCAGAAGTCTGTAAATTTATTTATCTGATGTAACAATTACTGGGTAGCAGCAGAATGAATTTAGAGTATAATTATTATGTTTATCTAACCTATTAAGGATACAGTGGAATATCGTTCACATGTAAGGTCAGTAGTTAAAGGACATGTCTATCTGACTTCACAGAGAAATTCACAGAAGAGTGAATTTCTTTGTTCATATGATATAATAATTGACTACTGCATTTTATAGATGGAGTAAAACATTCAACTTTATTCAGCGAGTCCATTTAATAGGCTTTCTTCAAAATTCTTTATTTTTAAAGGTAATTTGTTGACTATCCCTCTTTTTTTCTTTTCTCTCTCTTTTTCTTTAATTTAAATACATACTCTGCATTTATTTTCAATGTTCCAAACTTATTATCGTCTATAATGTTTCAAAATTTCAGTTGGTTCAATTAACCTCTTTAATCAAACAGCCTTCCCTACTATACTTACCTGGTCAATGTTGCAGTGGAGCGTGGTGGAACTAAGAACACCTTGCCTAACCATGCCAAATGCTGTATATGTTTCATGAACTATATGGGCTGATTTTTTGGGTTTATAAAAGGAGGAACATCAAGGGAATAGCTGCTTTCCCTGTAAATTGCTTCAGATAAAAATTTTATCAACAAAAATTCAGTTATTTAAATACGGAAGAAGTTTCAGTTCCTTTTTCATTTGCTAGTTGATAGCAGGATTGTAACAGGATAATGTGGGGGGTTAACGTTGGCCTGAATATCAGGATAATTTTTCAAGGTTTTTAGGAGGGCTTTTAATGTAGGAACCTCTGGCTGAGTTCAGTGGTTTACAGCCTCCCCTGGGCAAGGTGCCCTGGACTCTGGGCAGGTAAGGTAGTGTGCATTTCCTTCAGGACATACTTTGCTGGGTTTGTCCAATCTGATAACGGTGATGTGTTTAGTATTTTAGGAGTACACTTTATATAACTATATGAGAAATTCAAGATGAATTCCTGACAAACCAAAATCAGTAATATAATCCTCAGGATTGCTGTGAAGGGAGAAATCATTCATTCATAGTCCCTCAGAAAGGAAATGTTCAAATTTTCCAAGACAATAAATGTTATTAGATCAAGTTTCAAAACATCTGAAAGAGGTATGAAATGCAAATTAAATTTCCAATAACCACTAACCATTCCAATTCTTATTGTAGCGGAATGTAAAAGTGGATTGCAAAAGAGCCCAAGGAAAAATCAGTCCTTCTTCAAATAATATAGTATAAATACAAGTCTTTTTAAAAACTTGAACACAGAAGTCTGGATATTGTGAAAGGAAATTAAACGAAACAAAAAATCTACAAAAACTGCTTCAGCTGTGAAATCCTGAAAGGTTTCATGGGTGCTGTCTCCTTTGTGATCTCATTCTCTTCAGTTGGTTCTATATTACATAAGGTAATTAAATCCATAAGAATAAATAGCCTCATTGTCAACTTCTACTTAAGTTTTTCATCCCAAGTTTAATGTATGAACCAACAGTTTATATGAATATGTGCAAAGTCTGCCAATCCATCTTAGTGAGTCTAAATGTAGCTGTAATTTGGATGCAGAATATATAATCAGAGGAAAGCATAATTCTGTATATTATACATCTAAATATCATATCATTTTGTATTTGTAACCAAGGGACTATCTGGCCTAAAACTTTTCTGCCTGAAAATCTTATTTTAGTTTTTGACAATAGTCCAGAGTTCTGTTTTTCTATTAGCAAAGAAACCCTTAGAAATAACCCCTGCCAGCCCCAGTAATTCCTTATTTGTTAAAAAAAAACCCATCCTCCCCTTAAACCTTCAAATCGAGCCACGAATCAACATCACAAATCCTACACAGTAATCCAAGGAACATCTTGAAACTTCACTGAGCTGTGGCCAGGGATAAATAGAGACCATAAATTTAGATAGATTTCAGTTGACCATGAAACCACAAGTTTAGATAATGAGTTTACCATTTATTAATCTTCTGCCAGAGAATTTTATGCTGGAATGTATGCTTTAGCTTTTTTAAAAAAATACATGCTTGCCTTCATTAGTGGGGGTGAAAGGAAAAGAATAGAAATAATTCAAAATACAACTATTTTATGTCATGTTTGTACAAATCAGCATGTGTACCAGGAACAATGATTTAACAGATGCACCTTGGTGGAAAGTCAAAACAGGCATCTAATAATCATAATCTAACCACCAATATTGTTAATAATTTCACTGCAGACTTTATTTGTTTGAGTACCCAAATTTACTTAAACGATAATCCTAATTATTGAGATAGAATGGGATACTTCATTGCCAAACTACAGTTGGGTTTAAGATACTTATTCACAGTAGTATAAGGGGTAGGATACTTTCTTGTGGCAGCTGATTTAATAACGGCAATATTTTTCACAACATGATCTTGTTATTCTTATTGGTTTTGATTTTTTTCTGTTACAGTGCTTACTACTATAAAGCTGTTCCCATACTCCGCTCTCCTGAAGTGTTGCATGTATCCCAGGTACTTGTGGAGTCTGTCAGTTCTGTAGCATTTCTGGTCTGCTGCAGCAGCCATGAGATTTAGATGAAATACTGAATTTCTGCTTGAATATGGTTTTTAGATCATTCCCTGATCAACTCAGAAGCAATACAGAAAACTGCCAGTTCAGAATGAAAGTCTTGGGAGGGAAGCTATTCAAAGTCAACAAGCATGTTACAGTGTTTTTTCTGGAAATTGAGATGGGAAAAAAACCTATCACCCTCTCCTCTCTCTCTTTGTTGTTGTGGTTGTTTTGCTTTGTTTTGCTTCCAGAGTTACGAAGCTATAATAGTACTATGTACATGGTGCAAAGACCATCAACTACTGGGCAGATTATCACCTCAGTATTGTAAAAATCATGCAAATTTTTAGTTAACCTGTCCATGGGTACCTGTGTAGCCTTATAATTCGTGAAGATCTCTTTAGACTCTAAACAGAAGACCTAAATATTTTTACATTGGCAGGAGCTACCCACACACCCTGTCTAAGTTCTCATGTTTATCACAAGGTTTCATGATTATGAGAAGGTAAAACTTGCATTTTTTGTTTAAAGAAGACTTTTTTATTGACTTATATTTTCAGGTCCTGACATTCTTACATTCTTTTGTTCTTTATCTGAAAATGTAATGCCTCATATTTTGTAGTACCTGGCATGGACCTATATCACGGAAGTGCTAGAAAGAAGTTATTGTGAGGTCTCTGCCTGTATGCTCCTTTTTGGAAAGATGGGATTCAGTTAGGGTCAGTTTTCAGGTCGAACAGCTCATCAGTCAGTAACTGCTCCCATTATTACAGCAACCAGCTTGATATTGGAATTTGATTAATAAAAATATGCCCCTCAGTTTCATTGTTCCATTAAGTGATACTAATTACACTGCAACTACTGTTCAAAACTGAGCAAACAGTGTCTACACTGTCATTTAATGGAACTAGATTTGACTAAAATATAAGTTCAATGCTGCCTGTATAAATAGAAGGGCCTTGAGTCAGTGCCAATGTGAAGTAACTTCTGTGTCTCTTTTCATTGTCTTTGAGAAGCCTATCTTAACCATATTCTAAGAAAATCAATGAAACAACAAAAAAGGATTCTTAGGATGGGGGAGGAGAAGAAATAACTTTTAGAAGTTCTGTTTTGTCAAAACCTCTGAATTTCAGAAGCTAATTTGGAGTGTTAGGAATTTACCCTGAATCAAATTTTTAAAATAGAAGTCAGAATACTTATTACTTGACTACTGGACTATGTCACCTTATAGGAAATACCTGCTTTTAAGGATTTTCACAGGACCTTAGATTTCAGAAAATAATCAATCTGAAACAGTTCTATGTAAGCATGCTGCCACAGCATACAATTTTTATCAGGCTTTTAGAGTTGGAGAGAGAACATCTATTTCCTGAAATACATCAAAACAGTTGAAAATGTTTTTCAATTAACTTGATCCTAGTCCTGAGCAATGATGTATTTGCAAATCTTCTCTGATTAGTTGTACTTTAAAGTTTTCAAGGCTTGGATTGTTCGTCAGTGATAGCAGTTTTTTCAAAAGGTTAGATTTTGCTTCATTTATGTTCCCAAATTGAGTTACTGGGATTATCGAAAATATGTGAGTATTTTGGGGTTTACTGGTTTGCTCATGCTTCATCTTTTGTTGTGATACATCACACCTGTTATGAACTCTTGTACCTTGGAACAATACAACACTGGCGTAACTGACGTAGACTATCCTGATGTTTCTTACAATGAAAAGTTTACTGCAAAAGCTGGCTTTTAAGAAACAAAATAGCTGTTTTGGCACTGTTTATTTCACTGATATTCATTGGGTAGAATTACTCAGTCTTTATGGGTAGTTACCTCTCAAGAGGAATGCAAATGGAATGAAGAGTATTCCATTGCCATGGGTAGCAACATGTATGAGTGAACATCCATGTTAAACAGATGTGGTACTAAATATATTTTTTGTTTTAATATGAATAATGAATGTTCCTCTTTCTTTTCAAAGATGCTATCATGTAGCGTATTTTCCTCATTTTTATTTAAATGTCTAAGAATTGTTTTTGATTGTAATCTTTGTGCATTTCTTTGGAATATTAGTGTCAATCGTAATACTTTAGAGAACCTTACTTGCATTTAAAATTACTAAATCATTTAAAAATTAAGACACATAGCATATTATGCACCGTATATTAATACTTTATGTAAAACACTGCTAAGATGAATCAGTGAATCTAGGATGACTAATTCTCTGCTAATTATGCTCTGTTCTTCCTGACTGAACAGAATAGAATTACTTTGAGTGTATATGCATGCCAAATTAGAAACATCAGATCAAATTCTCCTTCTGTTAAATATAAATACTTATATATCTTGTTGAATTCTACAATCAGTTAGGGCACTTTAGTTTTGATGTTTCTGTCAAACTCCCGTGTATTGGATACACCTTTGTTTGGAATTGAGAAAAAATGATCTTTACTTTTTAAAAAAATGTAAGTTAAGGACCATATCCTACAAACATTAAGCAACCCAAAGAGCAGATTTAATGCTATCACATTCATTCAGGAATGAACTTTTCTACTGTCTGGATGAGAGACAAATTTCAGCCCAACTTTTGCACAAACAAGGGCTGACCTTGCAAGATGTTGTATCGCTCAGACTTGACTTTTTCACAGAGTGATGAAATGGCTCAGCTTCTTACACTTGAT
>VXBQ01016228.1:210-16797 GCA_013400175.1 Phainopepla nitens
TGGGTGTGAAGGCGTCACATCCTCCTGTGGTAGTGTTAAGGGGTCGTACAACGGCTGAGTCTTTGAGGGAAAGGAAGGGAACTTAGTCATCCAGTTCCAACTCCTGTCACTGAGGTGGGCCGTGTGGAACATGTCCCCTGTGGGCAATTTGGAACACTGGGCGCCTTTGCCCTTAAATAACCTTGCTAAATAAATTTAAAATTCTATAACCACGCAGTGAAAATCTATGCAGGCACACAAAAGTATATGTTATTTTTGCCTGAAATGTATCTGTTATGGCTAGTACCAGTGCGAACTGGCGAGGTACATCCTTCAGGGGCTGCATGGGTCCTGTCTGTCTTATGCATCCCTCTTCCAGGCATGACAGAATATTCTGCAGTCCTCTTTCTCCCTTAGAGGCATCATTACTATGGGGAACCTGCCAGCGCTGCTGGGCATGCAGGACAACTTGCACACCAAAATTCAAATTCCAGTCCGTCACCTCTGATGGCTTTTGAATCCCTGTGACAGAAACCCTTGGAAGACAGCATGAGAAAAGAGGATTACCTGCATGGGTACTTATGTTCTTGGTGGCTGTCTCTTCAACCACGGTGCCTTCAGAAAAGCACGTGGCTGTCACTCACACTAAAATGGTTTGGGTGGTTGGTGTTCCAGGAAGCAGGTAACTCAGAATAAATTCTATGGGCAGGGGAGCTCTGTCCTGTCAATATTGACCAAGAACCACCTTGATGAAGGCCCTCATGTTAAGGAGTTGCGAGCTGTCTCATGAGAAAGCCTTTTTGGCACTTGAACTGAACAGTCACGTCTGTGTGAGGCAGTGCAGAGCATGCAGGGGAGAGAGAAGCCCAAGCTCCATGAGAGGGACGAAAGATCAAAAGCAGTGAAGAAATTATGGTAAAGCAATTAACATTGAGATGGTTCACTATTTTGCTCGTGTCCCTTTTCTAGCAGCTGAAAAGCAGTTTTGCCCTTCTGTCTCAATAAAGCAGTGGCCTCAAAGCTACCTTTCCCAAACCTCCGAAGTGCTCACAGCATTAAAAATCTGCACAATTAACTGGTGGCTAATGGAGCTAGAACTGACCCATTTTGATGAAGGGGATCAGAGAGCGTGCCAGAGAAACTGGAGGTGACAGCCAGTGCCCCAGCTCTTTCATTGCAGAAAATCACAGGAACAAATAGTTCCAGCATGGTTATCCTCACAAAGAGAAGCAGGGAGCAGTGGAGAGAGGTGCGTGGTGAGGAGGAAAGACATTTCAATTCTCTCTTCCCTTTTGTCATCTCAACTCAGTAACACCTTATGTAATACGTTTGGGTTTTGTTTAAATTGCAAGACTGTGAAAGTTTTCTGATTGTAAAACTGTAACAATAAGAAGGACTTGTGATCTTTTGAAAATATTTTTACTTTTAGCTGAAAAAAAAGATATATACAGAAAAGTCTGTACTAGAACAGCAAGCTAAAGTTTTTTCAATATAGAGTCAGGATATTTCTTTTTTCTAACATAATAAAAGGTGTGACAAAACCAATGGTATCACAATTAATTCCTGCACGTTGAAATTATTACTAAGAATAACTTTTTCTTTTCAGCTGAGTCTGAGCCAAAAGTCTGATCTGGGAGAACATTGCAGGGTGAAACTGGACACGTTCATTGCTAACCTGAAGTCACAAACAGAAGGAGTCAGGAAGACTCAAACACAGCAGCATCAGACCTCGCTTCCTTTGCCTCTTGTTTGCAGTGGACAAAGTGTGAGCGTGTTGGCAGCTGACATCCCTCATCTGGCCGTGGCCACTTGTGTAGGAGCAGAAACTCCTTTGCATGTCAGTGTCTTAACATCAGCTTAACTCTTTTTTTATTTTCCCCCCTCTGAGAGGCTTTCGTTCCTCCCTACCACTTGTGCAGCAAGCTCCTGGGAGTGACCTGAACTGCAGGTGCAAACCAGGAGAGAGAGTCAGGCCTCAGTTTGGCAAATACCTGAACCATCTGGGAGAGAGAGTGCCTGGCTTTGCTGGTGTCCCTGGCTGCTGACCTCCCCTCCCCAAGACTGTCAGTTCTGTGAAACGTATTTTGCTACACTTCTGGTGATGGATTTTTTTTGGCCTAAGTTCACTGCTTGTTTTTGAGAAGATGGTACTTAAGAGTTAAAGTTAGCGTTCCTTCTTCTGAGGCTTATGAGATAAGAAGATCAGAAGTGTCTATATGGGGTAAATCAAGGGCAAAAGACATTGTGGTGGCTATCCAACAGGCTGTGCAACAGCCCTTGAACTTTGACACTGCCCCGTGTCCTACCCGTTCATGCCTTACTTCTGGCAGGAGTGGCTGCAAGTGTGTCACTGCTCACTGCCCCTGTTCCTGGGGGCCAGGGAGGGGCAATAGCTGGGTACTTTCAAGAGCTGGAGGTCATGGACTTTGTTTACAAAGGTTTCTCTTTCTTTATTACTAAAAGCTAGCACAGCTTTTTGTTCCTTTTCCAGCTAATGGATTTCGTGGCACTTCATTTGGTTAATCAGTTAGCAGTGATTAAACAGGGGAAAGATAAATGACAGCCTGCCTAACGTCATCATGGTTTCTGCCTAGTGCAAAGGAGTGGTTTGCCAGGGAAACCTCTTGTGAAATAAGTGAGAGTTGAACTATAAGCACAGAATTTGCCATGCTTTAAGATCCCCTTGTGGGTGCTCACTTCCTCCATAGGCTGAAGTGGAGTTGTTGAGGAGGTTACCATTCCCAGACAGTTCCCATGCACCGGCATGGCTGCCTTCTGCCAAGGGCTACCACCTCCCCTCCCTATCTGCAAGCTGCTCACTCAATCCCTCCCAGACTTGCTTTGGCCCAAGTCAACCAGAGCAGCTTAAGCAGTTTAGATAGTAGAAGTCAGCTGCACTGGTTTGTTTTGGCTGAAACGGATTAGGGAAAACCCAAGTCACCAGTTGGGAAGTGAGGTGATGACTTTTTCATGGACGACTTCAGGGGCAGTGGAGGCCTAATCTGCTTTCAGAGCAGACTTCTGCACTAGACATAACTGCTACCGGCTGTTCTTCAGGGTACTTAAAAGTAGAAGTGTTGCTGAGATACTCACATTGAAACATTGGTAGCATTTTTAGATACCACTTCCTTTGTTGGCATGGAGAGCTGGGTACAGCAGTCAGAGCAGCACAGGTTTGTGGGAGAGCAGCAATGGGAATGTGAGGATTTGGAAACCAGTAGCTACAAAAGATGTAGGACTGAGGGTGGGGAAAGAACAGAAGAGAGAAAAGCTTGTGGCTGTAGATCAGTGGGAGATCACAGAGCTCAGTCCAGGGAGGAGGGATTTGAGCAGCTTGGGAAATGCAGGCACCAGAGACGTGGAGTGTTTGCTCAGGGCAAACAGTGATTCTTCCCTTCCATGTGTGCATCAGACCTTGGAAGCCCAATCCCTCTGGAAATTGGTTAAATGAGAATAGCCTCACTAGTCTGTCACTGCAGGTAGTTTTTGTAGCTCTGCTTCCTTGTAGCTTCTCTAGGACTGCCAGGTTCACAGCCCATCCAACAACCTGAGGGTGGTATGCAAGTGGAGGGGTCTAGGTTCCATGCAGATATGGGGTTTGGGCTGGAATATAAGACAAGATGAAGCAATACTCTTATTCTCTGTAGGACAGCAATGGGTGATTTGGAGCAATGAAAGAGAAAAAAATTACAGGAACTGGAGCAGCAGAAAGTACAGAGAAAAAAGGAACAAGAGCATCAGCTGTTTGCTTCCCTGTAACTTCTTATTTCATAAACCCTGTATTCATTACTCAGTAGAAATGTACATTATTCCTATCTCTACAATCTCTATTTCTGTAAGTCTTTTGTGGGACAGAGTAGCATCATGAAACCATGTTTTATGGATATAAGACTGAGTTACTGAGATGAAGTAACTCATCCAAGGTAGTATAGCAAGATGGTTATAGATCAGAGAACTGAACCAAGTTCTCTTAAATTCCAAATCTAACCACTACCTCACCCTTTCCCCTTTCCTCTCTAGCTTCTCAGAAAATAAATAGTAACTTTTGTTTTACTTACCTGCACAGGCAATTATTCAAATTAAGCACTTGCACAAAAGCTTGTTGGCTTAGCTTGCAATTAAGAGACACACACACACACACACAAAGGCTATAGGTGAGATATGTAACATAAGACAATGTGAAAAGACAAAAGAAGTAACAACAGTTCCTGGTTCTAGGGATGGCCTTTTTGAAGCTTATTTGCTAAAATTCTAATCATCTTAAACAGAAAAAGAAGTTAATATTTTGATGGTCAAGCCACTTTTCTATGAAACAGCAAGATGAAGTTTAGAGGAAGCATTTGAAATTGGAGATGATAATAAATATTATTTACAGAAAAGGAGCATAATAACATGTTGTCATCAGGAAACAGAATAATGAAATACTGTTCTCAAGAAACAGCAAGTTCAGACAAATCTACAGCAACTGAAAAACTTAACTAGTAACATTTCTCACTTTAAAATATATCCAAAGAGAATATTTCAATAAAAACAACAAAAAAGCTGATACATTAAAAAATCACAAACACATTCCAGAAATTAAGATAGTTGTCACAATAAACACCCACCTCACTTACTTTTTGCTCTTACTCACTTTTAGTCATTTGCCTGTAGGCTGGTACACTTCTATTGAAATGAACTGGTAATGGGCTATAAGCACAGATGGTAAATCATCATTGCTCAACTCACACTTCAGTTGCTAATTTATACTATCTGGAGAATGGCTTTGTGTGTTCATGTCTTGTTTGTGGCCAATGATGAATCAGAAGTAAAATATATTTGCGTTTATTATGAGGGCAGCATAAAATGTATGAGGTCTTTGACAATTCATAACCTTCTTTTTAACTGCTTGAGTACTTCAAATTATGTGGGATATAGTAATTACCAGCCTTAAATAAATTTTAGACTTCCTGCTTTTCTAATAATGAAATATTTTCTTAGGAATACCAAGGATATTATAGAAAAAGTATAGCATTCATAAACTGCTTTAAAGTTGTGCTGTGTGAAATGTCATCTGGCTCAATATAAACCATTAACTACAAAGTTAGTGTCTTGACAGCATGTTAAACTGAGCTCACAGTCAAGAAAATAGTTTTAAAGTTTGAATGTAGAAAGTGAATGTATAACCTGTGGTAATGAAGACCAGTTTATTTATGTTTATTTATTTTAAAATACTTTCTTTTCAATATATGTACACAGGAAAGGAAATTTTCAGACAGTTTTAGAATCTTTAGCATTTCTCATAATCCATTTTGTTGTTTTTGTCAGCTTTTAACATCTCCTAACACTTACAGGTATCCTAAACATTGTGGATTTGATAGGCTGCTGTTTATTTAATTCTAAAGGGCAGTTTGGATGTTGCAGTAATATGACAGTGAAACTCCATTGTTATTCAAATGGATTGTGAAAGAGATTTTGATTCCATGAGGTCATTAAAATGTACTTAATAGATAAAAAGAGCCTAATATGAAAAAGGAAAAGACAGACAAACCCATAATGGACATGGAAAATAAACTTGAGTTCTAAAAGGGGAAAGAAAACCAAGTTAATTACTATTTGGTGTTGCTGCAGGAAAGAAGGGCATGAGCATCACAGTGACCTGCATTTATAAGCTCTCATTCATATAAACTTTTAAGTGGATAACACCCAGAACATCAATATTTTGGCCTAACAGTAATAACATTCTTAGGATAAAAGACCGTTAACTCTGAACAGAATCTTATTTTGTTGAATGGACTGGTCAGAAAATTGTCGATCTGAGATCATCTCAGTCATCAGCAACAGAGAGCAGAGTTTGTCGAGAAAGACAGGTGAAAATATCAGGTTACAGAGAAAAGAAGCATGTGAATTTTTTGCACTTTTTTTTTTTTTAGATGCAAGTGGAGGTGAGGTGAAGGACTGCTGGTTTATTTTCATATTGCCTTCTTGACTACCCTTCCATGGTCAGGAACAAGGTGGCTTCTTGTGTGTTAGGTATGGGTAGAAGTCTTTAAGCTCTGCAGAGGGATTGGAAATCCTGCAAGAGCGTATCTGCTTGAAAGCAGTTTGCCACTTGTTCTCCTTGTAGCCAGGGAAGAATCCTGATTGTATTAAAAACGTTTAAAACCCTGGTTTATATTCAGCCTGCAAAAAGAAGGGGAGAAGATCAATGAGGGTGAAACACAGGGGTACAAATATAATGATTTATTTTCTTTGTGAAGGTCTGCCTCAGACTTCTCATGACTTATTTGAAGCTGCTTGTGCTTACCTCAGTTAAAATTTGGCTTGTTGACTCTCCAGTCACTAAAAATTGTTCCAAGTCATTGATCAGATGATGATGAGTTCCAGATAAAGTTATGCTGAAGAATGTGCCTCTTCATGACCATTTAAAATCTAAATGGGATATTACGAAATCAAATGGGAAAGAAGGTTTTTTAAGAGGGGGAATTTCAAGTAGAGTACATTTTTCTCAGCAGCTGTGAAAGCTCAGAAGAACTTCCTAGACAAGAACATATGAGGCCACTATCTTTTGTGAGCCACTCAGTGGAGACATTTGTGGGAAAATGGTGGATGCAATTTGAGTTCCAGAATACAAAAGGAAAAAGAAGCCCCTGTTAGAAGGGCCTGTCTAATTACTAAGTTGCAGAAATTATATGTTTATTCATCTGTTATTTTGTAGTAGGACCTACAATTAAATGATGTCAGCCACAGTTTAAGAAAAATGGCTATTATAACTGATGATTCATTTGAAATACCTTCTTACCATCTAACGCCAGCAGGACAGCAGGCTGCAGTTGTACTAATGCTGAAAGCTGAAAAAAGTGCATGGTCCCTTTGGTTAACAGCATGTGAACAAAGGCTTCAGCCATGGGAGAGGAGATGGCAAAAGAGGAACAAGGCTGCCCAGCAAGTAAAGAGTGAACCAATGTGTGTCAGTGGCATGGGTGTACACAGCTTGGGAAGGTGCAGGCAGGTGCCTTGGCTGAGCCCATCTATCAGGTGATGCTCTACCTCAATTTCCTGCCCTCTGCTTCTTACTGTGTGGTCCTGACACTCCCCTTGCTGTGGATCTGGCATTGTTATAATGCAGCATAAGCCAGTCTGTCTTGCCAATCCCACAGAAGCAGAGCGAGTTACTCTTTCTGTCAGTCATTCAGCTGACATCTGTTGTGGGACAATAGAGAAAAGCTCTTTAGAATGAGAATGGTCAAACACTGCAACGGGTACCTAGAGAGGCTTCCCCCTCCTTGGAGAAAGTCAGTGCTGGAACAGACAAGGTCCCAATCCACCTGATCTAACTTTGGAGCTGGACTCAGTGTTGAGGTTGGCTCTGCTGGGAGCAGGGAGTTAGACCAGCTGGCCTCCAGAGGTCCCTTCCAACCTGATTTGTTATATGGGGCAGTCATGATTCCTGTATCTTGTGTTATTTTGCATTGAGAAATCTCAGTGCATCCTGGCTGAAAGTGTCCCTGGCTTAAACTTTATCTGTCAAACATCAGCATAGTCCTGTCACTATTATGAAATTTCAGTGTATGAATTGATATGTTTAAAGTGTTATGACCAAAGGGATTTCAGGAAGAAGTCAGTTCTTTTCAAATATAGATACTGTAAGGTTAATCCTATTACTGTGAAACCAAATATTCTAAAGTCAGGTTATTGAAGATGAATTTATACTGTAAAAATTACTAAAGTAACACGTACACAATTAAAGTTTACAAGCTTAACTTTATGTTAAAGAGAGACTGCAATAATCATACAATAATACACAGTGTATTTTAACTGATTCATCTCAGTGGGTGTTAAAAACATACTCAGATCGTGTCTCTGCTTTGCCTCTCTGGGCCATGACTGTGATGCAATAAGGCTTGTGGATTTTATAGGACAGATAAAAGTTGTTGTTGTGCTTAGCAATAGGATATCTTTATGGTAGCAAATCACATTTACATCCATAGGGAGGCCCTTTGACATTGGTGAAGGTGTGAAAAAAGGCCCTGGACTAAAATGAGTCAAGGCCATATATATATGTAATTTAGGGAATGAAGGTATTAAATCCTTCAACAACACCACCACCACCAAAATCCCTAGTAACCAAAGGAAAAGCAAATATATCTTCAAAAAAATCCCAGAGTCTTATTGTGAATTTCATACCTCACTCTCCATAGCTGTTCATAAGTTGCCAGTGTAGCTGCACAGGGTATATTTACTTCCAGTTAAATGTTTCTCAACACTTCTAGAGTGGTGCAAAAGGGCTGTATTGTATTTGTTTCTTCTCTGTTGTGCAGCCAGACTGTGAAATGTATAAGCCAACACATACAAAGACTAAGCAACAAAGCCACCTAAATTGTTTATGAATTATTTGTTATGCCAAGGAGCTTTATAATTTTTTGCAATTATTTTCATTTATTTCTACAGACTGCCAGCACTACAGATTCAGGGACATGTGTCTTTTCTTCAATCCATAAGGCACCTGTTTTGTTTTCAGTAGTTTACACAGGTATACTCTTGTTTTTCAAACAGTAGGTATGTGCTTCCCAATGGCACTTGAATGTATTTTGATGGGAACACAGCCATAGAATCCACACTGTGTTCAGAGAGCAGGGCAAACCACCCTGTAAACTGTCTGGCACCAGGGATTTGGACCTGAGAGGTGCTGAACAGGTCATGTGTGTGTTACCCTACAGTGCCCACCAAATACAGTGTTGCAGATAAATTGGCCTCAGGGTACTTGCCTGCAAAGATTGTGTGTACCCAGTGAGAATCTGTACCACACTGGTAGTGAGTGCAACCTGTCTGGCACTACATGTTCTTTGCTGAGAGTTTTTTTCTATACTCAGTGAGTTGTTCCAGGAACGTACACAATGGCACTTTTCTGGGATTCCCTGTGATTTCCTGTCTCACAGGATGCCCTGTGACACATCCATTAAAAGTAGTAGCCTGCTGCCAAAACTGATGAAAGATCATCAGGAACTGAGGCAGATGGGAGCTCCAGTGTAACTCACAAGTTCCGGTTTCATTCTTTGAATTGATGTGCAGGACATCAGTCACCAACCTAAGTTGTGAATCAACCATTCTTTCTTGAAACTAGGAATTAAAAAGTCATTTATTTTGTTTGAACTTCATTTTCAAATTTCCAGTTATCTCTAAAACATACTGGGTCTAACCACTGATTTAGAGCAACTTAAGATCTCATTTTCCAGGAGTGGATCTGTGCCACCTCACAGCTTCTATACTCAGTTAAAAATTATGTCTAAGTTGGAGTCAAATGCTGGCACCAGAAAGCAAGCAACTGCATCTTGGTGATATTCTACATTTGTGAGTCCCTCTTGTGCCTGGCCAAAGCACGTGTGGAAGAGGAGTGAACTTGTAAGAGATTCTGTCCATAAAGCTCCACATGGAGCAGAGCCAATAAGAACCAGGCTTGCTCTTTCAGTACACAGTATAGTACAAACAGACATAATAATCCAGTTTATTTTGGATTGATTGATCAATGGGGACATTGCTCATATACCCAGTGCATGACATTTCCTATTACTTGTTCATATCATTTGAGAGTTAAAGGATATAAATACTTAGGAATTTCCCAGCAGTTGTGTTGCCACCTGTCTGCTGAACACATTAAAGGGGAAAAAGGGTGAGTTGTATTCCATTTGTGAATGCTGTAGCTGAGTGACTCTGAATAACATTTCTGACACTGTCAAGGGAAATTTTTCCATAGCAGTCTCAATACAGATTCAGCAATAAGGTCTTTTCTCCCTAACACAGCTAGACATTTAAAGGTTGTTAACAAAGGCAGAGGTAGTGGGAAGGGAGTGATGGCACTGAAGGAAGTTTACAGTGCTCTGAAGATGATGCTCCTTTCCATGAGACAAGTCAGGAGAGAGCTAAGGCCTCTACATATGCAATCAAAGTGAACATTTAGCAAACAGCTGTCAATCTCTGTATAAATTCATCACTTCCTTGGTTAATGTTCATACCTGGCATTGTAACAGTGAGTTAATAAATAGCTCATTTGCATGAAGAACCAGAGATGGTAAAAACCAAGAAATCTCCGTAACAAACACACATGCAAATCCCCCACCTACATTTCTTTTTGCGAAACACCTGTTGAACTGATTGCAAAGCTATTCTGTGGCATGACATCATTCAGTTCTATAAAATGACTACCAATGGGTCTGCTCACAGCATCTATAATTAGCTCCTTACCTCTAAGTTTCAGTGATTTGAGCAGCACACTGATGTAAATGTTTTAAATCAGCTCCTGGAAATGCCTTTGAAACCAAGCAGCACCTAACATGGGCATCAGCACTACATATGTATGTCAGGCTTTCTCCTGCAGCTTACCCTGGGCCTTACAATTGTGGTAAATACTTGGAGAAAACTCCTGAATATTCTATCTGTAAACACATAGCTGTGGATCTCAAGGAGTCCTGGAGAGGATGAAAACTCCACTTACTCTAGGTTTACTCCCCCTGAATTACCTCATAGCATCATTTAGCACTTCTGTAGAGATATGCCCCAGTAGATAAAAACCAGGAATGGTCTCTCACGGGGAGGGGGAGCAATTCAGGAATTGGTAAAGCTTTGATGTGCACTGCTCCTGGATCTGACAGCAGAACTGCTCGAAATGGTGCGGGAAAGGGGCACGAACATCTGCTGCTGCAGGCAGAACCACCCTGCACAGCCTGACCAGGAGTGGTTTGTAACACCAGACCATACATCATACATGAAGCAAAATATTTTGTACAGTTTCTAGAACTCTAGTCTTAGTTTCTGATTCTGGGGGGACAATATAGTCCTCAGTCACAAATTCCAGAGGGAAATCCTGAGGTAGAAGTTCAAAAAAGACCACTGGCTTAAAAAAGCCAGGTAACTTGATTTCAGTGCTACCGTTTCACAGAGTCCATTGCCTTCTTCCCTTGGATCAATCTTGTCTTCATTTGTTTAGCAGTATTGTAAAATTCAAAAGAAAGAATCAGAGTTCAGTGTGTGGAGTTTTATTATGGTCCTTTTAGACATAGTGGAAATACATACACACCCACCCCACCCCTGCCCTGATCTTGTACTTTAATGCTTTTTGCAAACTAGTCAATATTTTCTAATTTTGATCTTATAATTACAGCTAATCCTCTAAATCTTCAAAGAGTTGCCACAAATCAATTATGCTTTCAAGTCAGAGATAGTTTGGAGCTTACAGTTTTTTTGTGTACAATATGTGCACGTGAATGAGAAAACTAGATATTTCCTTGCATTTGTAGTCAGTCTTCTTGGTTGTTAGATTTTTGATATGATATTTGACAACTATCAGCAGTCTGACTTGCAAATTTAAATGCCATTTCTTCCAGTGATCCCACGATCAAAGTGAGCAGAGTTAGAGGCCTATGCCTGACTGAGAAGTTAAACAGAACTTCTCTCATTTCAATTGTTACCTAAATTACTCCAAATACTTGAGAAGCCATTCCAATTTGCTTTGAGTTACCAAGAGAGAAGCATGGGGGTATTTACATTCGCTCTTTAGGTGTCAATAGTACTTTTCAAGGAATCTGACAAAGCATCAGGTTGTGTGAAAGTAGAAAAAGAAATTCAAGAGTATCTGCCCTTTTTTTAGTGGGTTGCACCTGGCCCACCTGCTAGGCAAATTTTTGCAAGCTCAGTGAATTAAAATGCAAAATTTGATCAGCCTATTTTTCGAAATACATGCTTAAAAGTAACATTCTCTAAAACCAACCTGCCCATGTGAGTTAAACTGTGGTAGCCCCAGTTACGTAAAAAAAAAAAAGTTACCTGTTATTGTTCCTCCCCTTTCATCTACCTGGAGCCTTCTCTTCTCCAGACTGAACAACCCCAGCTCTCTCCAAAGGAAGGGAAAAGTTGGTGGATTTTTTTTCAGGAGATTTTGGTGGAATGGGAGCTCTGGGACACACCAGGAAGATTTTGGGAGCCATGAAGAAGGGAGCTGACAACAGATTAGGGGATAACAGTGCTTTCTTCAGTGTATTTCTGAAACAACCCACTTTTATTTCCTCCACATGGATATGGATGGGTGAGGCAGGCAGCCTGTCAGCTCCCAGGAACCTGCTGTATTTTTCCTGTTCCATTGAAATTCCCTGTGAATGAGTGTGTGTTGCCCAGCAGTGTATCCTTCATTTACATTTATTACAAATCAGTGCAACACTTTTTGTAGTGCAGATTTGATCCTGTAAGCAACTCCTGTCCACATGAGCAGTCTCATTAAATACAAATCTCATTAAACACAAACACAAGGTTCATGGGCAGCTCCAACAACACAGGAAATCCAATACACTTAGACACAGTTGCAAAGCAGAAGTCAGCTGGTATGATGCTGGCTTAAGATGGGGTGAGCAGTGCAGACCAGGGCAAAGTGCTGTATGTGATGCCCCAACCCTTCACATCAGGGACAATGGCATTTCTGAAAGCAGTCAAGGCCGTCATGGAAGTCCTCTGACCCAGTTACAGTGCAGATCCAACTTGCAATAGAAGTCCTTCAATTTTTGCTCAAGCTATGCAGAAACCTTGGTTATGCCCTTGGACAAGACAACAGTATCAGACTTAGATTAGTAAATGTTTTGAATGTGAGCACAGCCCATGCCACACAATCTGGGGCTGGACAAAAGTGTTTAAAATGGTTTTATGTCTTGTGGAAAGCAACCAGAAATGCTCTTACCCAAAAAGCCAGCTACTGACAGCAGCTTTGACTGGCTCTAGTAGGTATGCATATGCAGACATATTTGTTTGCATAGGCCAAAGAGGAGTAGCATGTTGCAAAACATTTTAAGAACCAAAAAAAAGAGACACTGAGCTGAAGTGGATTTTTAAACCTCTTGAAAATGAACAATATGCCTTTTTAGTAAACCAGTTGTGCATAGAGATCAATGTACACAATTAAAAGACTAATCCTGCTGTAAGTTCACCTCAAGTATTTAATGAATTTCACATGATCCACCCACTTTTTTTCTGTACCTCTGCAATTACCATATCAGCAGTAATAATTCTCTGTTGTTCAAGTGCCAGATACAACATGGCTCTCACATTCCTGAACGTGGCATATTGTGTTGTTCTGTTTGTTTGTTGTTTCGGAACAAGATTAAATTTTACTCACTTGCACACCTCACTGAATTTTAACCCACTCTTTGTCATCTTCCTAATCAGTGATTTGTTTGTCTTGATCCCTGGCTCTCAGTCTCTTATATTTAGTTTAAATTGTAGGAAATCCATATTATTCAAATGACTTTTTGAACAAAAAAAAAAAAATTCTAGTTTTCCTCTCTGATCATATTTGGAACCACAAATCATATGTGTGAAGTGTAGGATCATCTGACTTCTTTTTCTCCCTTCCACAAGCTCGAAAATATGATGTAGCTCCTTTCCAACTGCAGCATAAATATCTTCACGCAATATTTTAATTTACAGATAGTCTTCAGCAATATAAAAGCATCATGAGCACTGTCTCAAGATTTTGCTTATGTGGGAAAGTTAGTTTGGCTAGATAAAGCAGTAACTTTTCTGCCCGTGTTTATGCACAGGACAAGAGCTGATTATTCAAAATTGTCTTATTTTGAGTCCATTTTACTTGTGAAGTACATTTGCAATAGCTAAACAGGAAGAACTCCCCTTGTAGATGTGACTTCACGAATTTGCAACTACAGAAGGCGCTCATCTTGTCACAAAGTAGAATTTAGCAAATATGAGAGTAACCCCCTTATCAACATTTTATTATACAGTGTATAGGAAGTAGTTGCAGATCAGGCTTCCAATGTGCTGTGCTTTGTTCAAACAATGATTAGGTTTTAAAAGCCAACTTTCAAAGAACATTTGTTTTAAACAGAATTTTCTTTTAATCATACCGATGAGGTGATCAGTCACTGTACTTGTGAGCATGTGCTGTTCATGTGTTTACCAGGTCTTCTAGGTCTTTAGCACATACAGCTGATTTCTCTAATGTAAGAAAAACAATACAAACCAACAACAAATGGTATGCTTTTATCCTAGTTATATAAACAACAATAAGATATGAAATATTAGGTAAATAAACTTTTTGGGGGTCACTCCTCAGTGAAAAATACTTTAACTGGTGGGTTTAAATGACAAGTTAAAGATGTTCTCTGTCTCAGTGTGAACAGAGTCCACAAATTGAAAGACAGAGAATTTCTTCTATTTCCAGAAACATTTTTTGGTTATCATATTAAAAGATGCAGAAAAGCGCAATTTCTCTATCAGTTCTACAAAAAAAACCCCAAACCCCAAGGGATTGAAAGACAGGCTCTTCTTGCACAGTCTTTGCCCCGTGGCAAATGAGTTAGCATCTCTATCAAAGCAATTAACATCTCAGTACATTTGGAAAACAAACAGGAGAATATCTTAGCTTTATCTTTGCCTTCACATATGTAAATGAACTCATCTCAAAGGCTCTGAATCTCTAAAGACTCCACAAATGTACAGTGGAGCAGTTTCAGCACAATGCTTGATACCAAAAGATTGCAAGATTTATTCTTATTTCAGGCAGGATTTCAGAGGAACAGATTTTGAATTGCCTGAATTAACACATTTACAGATCTAAGGAGAAAAAAACACCCTGTTGGGATGTGTTGAAATATGAACACATGGTGCAAAATCACCCTGTGAGTTATATCCCTTTTTTAGTCACACTGACATAAGCAATGATTTTTAAGCTATTGCCTGATTGCCAAACTCACTTTATTTATCTCCTTCAAAGTCTCTCTGGATCTCAGAAGCACAACCCTTTTTTAACAAATATTACTAACTTCAACAGGGACCTGCTAATAGTTATTGCACAAAACAATTTGTGACACTGAATGCAACACTAGGTAGGATTTCCTTGGTGTACATTACTGTGGTTTAAATGTTTAAACTGGTAAAATCTGTTTAAAATGTCATAATCTTATGCTCTCTCTGTATGTGCATATATATATAAATAATACTCAGTTCCATTGACAATTGTTCTTTCTGACAGACTCCCACTCAAGTTGCATGTCCAAATTCATCCAGGAGGACAGCAGAGCCAGAGTGGAAAAGCAGACTGAAATGCATAGTTTGAGTTGTTCCCTGCTAACATACAGAAGCTCTTAAGTGCAGAGGCAGGGAGCTTGTGCTTTATTCTGGTCAGAAGCTGGAAGCTCTGCTTCTTATGTTACATAAAGGAGGATGGGTAGTATGAGGCAATCTACTGGGGAGAAAAGATGCAGCTATAACTTTAATTTGCTGGTTAAAAGGATTCTGGCCTTTCTGAATCAGCAGCGGGGCTCTGTCTAATCTCCCTCCTCCACTCATGTTGCAACAGAGAGTTGCCTAAGTGAGCTATGTTGGCTCTTTGCCACTCAATATTTCCCTTCACCGGGGAAACCCCCAGCTGGCTTTTAAAGCCAGCTTTATGGCCCCAGGATAGTGCCAAAGGCAGTATGAGGCGCCTCACCACCTTCTGGAAGAATTTGAAGGCAAAAATGGGGGTGGGATCACAGGAGAAGAGCATAGCAAGCTATTTCTTCCACTTTATTAGCTGATGCCTCTTGTTTAACACACCGGATCATCCCTGCTTTTTTATTACAATTATTTCAAGGAGGAGTTGCCATAACTGATTCATTGTTTTTGGACAAGCAAATAGGAAGCAGTGTGCAAACTGCCTTGTCTTTGACAACTGAGAAGCATATAAGCTTATAGAGGAAAAATACCCCAAAGCTTTGGAAAGTGCTTTGTCTCTGCCATCTAGCAAGCATCTCCCTCCAAGAGGAAGGTCTGTGATTCAGGGGGAAAATCCCATGACAAAGCCTTCAGCCCTAACAATTGCATGTAAGAGAGATTAAGTCATGGGAAACTCCTGCGAATAGAGCTGCATGAATAAAAAGAAACATGCAGCAACATGAAGCACTCCAAGCTTCAGGTTTCACCGCCAGCTTGAAACGTGGGCCATGCTTAAGAGAATTGTGTACTGGGGTACCTGTGTCTTTCCAGCAAGCACAGGCCACATTTCAAGGCACAGACACGGGACGCTGGCCTGGCTTTGCATCAAGCTTTCGACATTAGATCTGCGCCGTGTGTCCACATGGAAACGGGAGGGAACTGGGTATTCTCAAAGGATTGCAGGGACTGCTTCTCCAGGCTTGGGGGAGCTCAGTAGCGTGCAAGTGGCCTGGAAAATTCGGCTCTGTCTTCAGGAACTCTTAGGGCAAGGCAAGGCAAAAACCAGCAGAAAACTTAAATTCTTTGTTTTAGTGGTTTTGGGGTGGTTTTTTTTAGCTAGCTCGAGACAGCTGGTGAGTAGAGTCGAAGCTGGCAGCCCGGGCCCCACCAGCCCCTGGTCATCTTTCCGGAGCCGTTGGAGTTGCAGCAGAGCAGCCGTGGAATGGCGTGAGCGTTAGAGAAAACCCAAACAAACAAACAAACAAAAGCAAAACAAACAAACACCAAAACACCAACAAAACAACAAATACAGTTGCTGTGGCGAGGCAACTACTGCGGGAGGAGCACCCGCAGCCTCCAGGGAAATGTAGTTCGCCCGGCCGGCGAGGCGAGGACCAATCGCCGCGCCGCTCCTCCGCTCGGCCTGCTGGGAGTTGT
>VXBQ01016228.1:17073-70680 GCA_013400175.1 Phainopepla nitens
AGCCCCTGGTCATCTTTCCGGAGCCGTTGGAGTTGCAGCAGAGCAGCCGTGGAATGGCGTGAGCGTTAGAGAAAACCCAAACAAACAAACAAACAAAAGCAAAACAAACAAACACCAAAACACCAACAAAACAACAAATAGAGTTGCTGCGGCGAGGCAACTACTGTGGGAGGAGCACCCGCAGCCTCCAGGGAAATGTAGTTCGCCCGGCCGGCGAGGCGAGGACCAATCGCCGCGCCGCTCCTCCGCTCGGCCTGCTGGGAGTTGTAGTTTTTCCCGCCCCCATCAGGGCGGCGGCCAACGGCGACGGGGCCGAACAAGACTATACGTCCCAGCGTGCACCGCTCCGCCGGTGCTACCGCGCCCCTCGGCTGTAAACAAACATGGCGGCGGGTGATGGCGGCGGCCGCGGGCGTCCCTGAGGCTCCGTGAGCGCCGGTGTCCGCGGGGCTGCGGGCGGGCGGCTCCGCCTGCTCCTCGTGCAGGGGCTGCGGCGAGGCGGGTCGGGGCCGGCGGCACACATGGATGACAGCAAGGTAAGGGGCTGCGGGGCCCGCCCGGGAGCCGGAGCCGAGGGCAGCCGGTGAGGCTCTTGGTGCGGGGAGCCTGCTCTTGAAGGGCTCTGCTTGCTGCAGCCGCCAGGAAGGAAGGGGTGCCCCTTTAGTTCTTGCTTGCAGCGCTTCGGTGCCGCTTCTGGCGTTTCCTTAAAGCTCCAGGCGTGGGCCAAAGACTGGATACTACCAGTAGTGTGGTGCAGTGGCTCATGCTCCCACTAACACCCTGAATTTATTAGACAAATAGCAGCCGTGCACCAATGGTGAGGTGCGAGGGCAGCAGCGTGGGTTGCAGCCTTGTGCTGGATGCTGGAGCTTGGGTTCTTGCAGCATCGGAAGAATCTCGTGCGAGCAGCACAGTGAACATCCTGAAGGTGCAGGGCTCCCACTGGGCAGAGCCGAACATGAGGAGATGCACCAGGAACGCTTCTTCCTCTCGCCCGTAGCGAGCCTGCAGGGACAGCTGCTGAGTCCTCAGTGCAGCGTTCTGCAGCTCGCACTCCCGGCTGAGTTTGGGTATCTCAGCTCCCTGGAGTGCTGCTAATGGGTTATCCTGGGGGTCCTGCTGGAGACACCGCTGGAATTTTACTGGAACAAAACTACACAGCCTGAATTCAAAGGGGGGAAAAATACTTGACACGATTTCTTATGGAATAAAGAAGTTTAGGAGCGATCAGTAATTTGGCAATCCACAGCCCTCAGAATGGATTGTAAGGCTATGAAGGGTTTATGGTGATCTGCTGTTTTAACGGGTATACTATTTTATTTTATTAAGGCTTTGTCTGGAAGCTGTGAAGGAGATTGGGGGAAATCTGCATCACTGATATCTCACAACTCTGGGAACTGCATGAAAGTTTGTGTAACTGGGGCAGTAGTTTAGAAGATCCAGTAGATTTAGTTCTGGAAGCGTATATAGTTTATAAGCATTATCTGATTTTTATTTCTTGTGTTCTTCTCTAGCAGACATAGGTTATTTCTACTACCTAACTTCCAGATTTTCATTTAAAAATAATTTTTGGTCTACTGTTGTGTCATGTGGAATCTAGTGTGCCTTTTTTTTTTTTTCCTGAAACATTTTTTGGCACATTTACTAAATAAAATTAATCTATTTACCCAGTAAATAGTAATAAATAGTAAATAGTAAAACAAATCTTTGGTTTTTGGGTTTTTTTTTTGTTTTTTAATTGATGTTGAGTTGAATAGGCAAAAAACAACAGCGTGGAATATTCACTCTTCTTGCTGTCTTCACTCCCAAGTACAGTTTTTATAGTTGATGAGGCCACAGGTCACTCTGAGGGTTTGGTGACTCGGTTCAAGAGATGCCATTTCCCTTGGGAGGGCTCTTCCCATTGCAGGTTGCTGTGTCAGGATGAGGCAAACACTATTTATAGCTCATTTTATGGCCACTGTGGTTACAGCTGCAGCCAGCACGTCCTTGAAATCCCCTAAAAATTCCACTGAGTCATGCTTTCCTCCTTGCTGAGGGGGTTGGCCTGTGAAAGGACTGTCCCTGCAAAAACTCAATCAGCTAAATGGTGTTGGTGGTGTCGTGACCATTCTATAAATGCCTGCAGCCAAGTTCAATGTTTGCCTTTATCTACGTGACACAAAAAATTTAGAATTGAGCTTGCAGGCTGCAAAGTTTTCCCTAATTCATAGTGCACTTTAATTTAGCCTTGTCTGATTTAAGAGAGCATTAGAAGAATGGTTCTTGTCAACACATTCCTCAAAATTGGAACGAAATAGCAAGAAATAAAGGGAGATGTAGAATATCTTAACATCAGATCTAGAAAAATTTCATGTTTCATTTCGGAAGGATGTTCTTAAATTATTCACACACACACTAAAAAAAAACCCCAACCACCAAAATATGACCTCCTTTTCTTCTATAGAACTGCTTTTAAACTTGGGGTTGTTCAGGTGCTGGCCTCATTTCTTGCTGTGGTTTGAGCTGTTGGGTGTAGAAGGGAAAGAGTTTAGTGATGTAGCTCTTCCGTGGCAATTAATTCCTGTTAAAACAACACCTGTGCATCTCTGAAGGATTTGGACAGAGGAAAAAGGAGAAGCTCTGTTGTAGTGGTTTCAGCCTTTATAGGTGAAATTTCTTGGTTAGTTTACAAGACTACATTTAAAATATTAGTGTTTGTCATATGCATTGGGAGGCAGAGAATAGGGAGTAGGGTAAGAAGTTGCGAACTCTTGTTAGTCAACATTAAAATACAGTTTTATACAGCTAACTGCAATCTTTTCTAATAATTACAGAGGTTTTTGTAGGGGACACTCACAAGACTTATTTGGCTAATTAACTTTTCAGTTTATGGCTAGAAATGAGAAATAAATTTTGTAACATCAGATCACTTTTGTTATACCAGTGAAGTTAAAAACAAGCGAACAAAAACCAGACCACCCCCAAAAAAGGTTGGGGTTGCTCTCTTTTGTTACAAATATTCTTACCTTGCATAGAAAAGATATTATATTGCTATATCTGTGGATCCAGCAACTGCTGGTGTCTTTCTCTGGTGTTGATGCAGCTTTCCTTTTCGAGGGAACACGTGGTGTTAGGGTAGGGGAGGGCTCTCAGCAGGGNCTTGCAGGCTGCAAATTTTCCCTAATTCATAGTGCACTTTAATTTAGCCTTGTCTGATTTAAGAGAGCATTAGAAGAATGGTTCTTGTCAACACATTCCTCAAAATTGGAACGAAATAGCAAGAAATAAAGGGAGATGTAGAATATCTTAACATCAGATCTAGAAAAATTTCATGTTTCATTTCGGAAGGATGTTCTTAAATTATTCACACACACACTAAAAAAAAACCCCAACCACCAAAATATGACCTCCTTTTCTTCTATAGAACTGCTTTTAAACTTGGGGTTGTTCAGGTGCTGGCCTCATTTCTTGCTGTGGTTTGAGCTGTTGGGTGTAGAAGGGAAAGAGTTTAGTGATGTAGCTCTTCCGTGGCAATTAATTCCTGTTAAAACAACACCTGTGCATCTCTGAAGGATTTGGACAGAGGAAAAAGGAGAAGCTCTGTTGTAGTGGTTTCAGCCTTTATAGGTGAAATTTCTTGGTTAGTTTACAAGACTACATTTAAAATATTAGTGTTTGTCATATGCATTGGGAGGCAGAGAATAGGGAGTAGGGTAAGAAGTTGCGAACTCTTGTTAGTCAACATTAAAATACAGTTTTATACAGCTAACTGCAATCTTTTCTATTAATTACAGAGGTTTTTATAGGGGACACTCACAAGACTTATTTGGCTACTTAACTTTTCAGTTTATGGCTAGAAATGAGAAATAAATTTTGTAACATCAGATCACTTTTGTTATACCAGTGAAGTTAAAAACAAGCGAACAAAAACCAGACCACCCCCAAAAAAGGTTGGGGTTGCTCTCTTTTGTTACAAATATTCTTACCTTGCATAGAAAAGATATTATATTGCTATATCTGTGGATCCAGCAACTGCTGGTGTTTTTCTCTGGTGTTGATGCAGCTTTCCTTTTCGAGGGAACACGTGGTGTTAGGGTAGGGGAGGGCTCTCAGCAGGGCTCCACCCAAGGAGCTGGGTTGCTTTCCACACAGCCTGGCTGTGAAACACCAAATCTCAGTCCTGTGTGGTCCTGAGTCACAGTTATGGGGATGCAGGTGTCCCTTGGAGGGCGTGTGGGAGCAAGCCAGGTGGGAAATCCTGTGTTTCAGAGATGGAGCTTGAGGGATCTTTGGCCGTGAGCTGTCTTGTAGCCTGTGAGCCTCGCTGCTGGGGCTGACTGGGATCAGGGAGAGAGAGACCTCCAGGCAGTCCTGGTGTCAGCTCTGGGTGATTGTAGTGGGTCTAATGCTGGCCAAATGCCCATGCACCAACCAGAATTATTTACTAATTTTCTGCTGCAAGATAAGGATTAGGAGGAAGGGAAAGCAGGCTCAAGCTTTAAAGGGTGTAAAGAAAACTTGATTAACAGAATTAAAATAAGAAATCAGAATAAACCTTCAGAACACTTCTCCCCCCCCACCCTCTTTTATTTTCCCACTGACAATGTAAAGAGACAAAATCTGGGACTTTCAGGCAGTTTACCACCTCTAAAATAATCTTTTCTCAGTCCCCTTAGGGAGAGGAGTCTCTGGCCATGCCATGGAGACTTCTTCACAAGAAACAGTACTCTGGTGGCTTCAGTGAATCAGCTGCCCAGGAGAGGAAACTCTGTTCCCACTGTGAAAGTCCCTCCCATGCCTTGCAGCCTTCTCACAGCTGCTTTCATGGGCCATGTCAACTTATGGGGTACTGTTTTAAGGATGAGCTATTCTAGCATAAAAACCAAAGTTCTCTTCTTTTATCTCTGGGAACAGAGGTTTTTCTTCTTCTATCCCTGGGGCAGAGTTTCTCATCTCTCTCACCTCTCTGTCTGTTCAGCCTTCTCATTGGATTACAGTTTTTTAGCATCCACACGCTCCAGCACGAGAGCCCTTTTCTCATGGGCTGTGGGTGAATGCTGCATCCCTCCATGCACTTCATGAATTACAGGGAAGATAGAAATCTGATGTATCAAAAATATGTCTCCACCATAGCCTCACAGAAGAATTTCAGCCTAAGACTAAGGCATCTCCTCAATCCCCTCCCACATAGAATTTAACTCCTTCTTTACTGACTGCAGTCTCATATTGTTTTTTCTACGTGTCTTCACCCTTTCCTTTTACAGATTTGGGAGAGAATTGGTGTTTATAGGTTCATTTGTTCTCAAGCTTCATCAGTTGAAACAGAATTCAGTTGAATTGAATTTTTATAGAGCTCTGCAGCACGGAAAGGTTGATCTTATCTGGGCTCCACACTGGGGAGATGGCTCGCCGTGCCTCTCTCTGCTGCCGTGTGGTTCCTGCTGGCACTGCGCTGGCTTTTCTTTCCTTTGTCCCCACGGGGAACCACCCCCCAGCTGAAAACCAGACTTTGTTATGCTCTGAATGCCACAGCAGGGACAGCTACTGTGGAGATGACCTCAGTTGTTAAGGAGGTGGGCTTCTCTGTTTTCAGCCTTTAGGGCTTTTTCAGGGTATGCAGGTTCTCAGTGTGCTGGAGAAGTCTTCCACCCAGGATCACGTCTGTGAGAAACGACACCCCACTTTTTAAAATTGTAAAAGGTTTATTGAACCACAACAAGGAACTGAATAAGGAGAAAGAGGCATTGCTGGGTGCTGCAGCTGGAGATACAGTGCCCACACCCCTAACAACCCTTATATCTGCTATTGACGAGCCAGCCCTCCCCAGGCTTGTGCTTCTGTCACCGAGCCAGCTCCTCCAGCTCCTCCTTCGTCCCTCCTCTCAGAGTCTGCGCAGTCCTTCGTGCTTCAGCCTTCCTGATGGTCTGAGATCAACCTTCAACATTACAAAGCTTGTATATATATATAAAACCAGATCCTAACAAAACTTCTTTCAACCTTATAACATACACTCAACATTCGTGAGAGCCAGCATCGCACTATCCAGTTATCACAATGTCCAAGCATAAAGCATTCTCATTACTGTCTGCTTGGAAATATAAAATGTTAACAGCTTTGGTTATAATTTGATATGAGCAATTTCAAGTCATTAAATGTTTTAAGAAACTCCTGCTCAGCATTGCTCAGATGACATGTCCGCTCATATTTGCGAGGAGCGAGTGAAATGGAGGAGATTAAAGCCTCTGAACCAGCTAGAACAGTTTTATTTCATTGTTACAGTGGGAGGATACACATGGTAGAGTTAACTGACAATCCCTGAGCCTGAATTCTGTCAGAGACAGGTTTAGAAAAGTGTCTGGTTTCTGTTAGTGTGAACTGAGAGAATGTGTGGGGCACAGTGGTGGACATAATTTCTGTGTGAGGCTGTACGTCCTTCCTCGGGGAAGAGCAGGACTGTCACCTGTGGAGTGGCAAGGTGGCATCTGAGCGACTGCTGCCCTGAACTGCAGCACTTACCCATCTGGGTGCCTGCATAAGACTTTAGAAAACTTGATGTTTAGTCCTAGCTCATGCTTTTTTACAACAGATGTTGCAGCAAAGATAGACAGTATTCTTTATGCATCTGTGCTGAACACGGCATTCTTAGGACATGAAGCACTTTGCATGGTGAGAGTTTTAGGATTAATTTCTGTTGACACATCTGCTTAAGACTTAGATCATGTTTGCTCACTAAATAGTATCTTACATTTTTAGATCATTATCAGATGCATTTTGTCTGCCAGTGAAAGTAAAATAATTGTGTTGGGTATATAGAATGTCATGAGATGGAGGAATAACAAGCATACTCTCTAGCTTGGTTTTGTACTGCTACTGTGAGTGGTATGCTTTGAATTGGAAGATCAGAAAACTTCATCTTTATTGGAGACTTGTGACTGGCTTCATTTGCTTTCTGATTTTGTAAAAATGTTTGGAAGTTGGAATAGATTCTTCTCCCCTCTACTGTGACACAGCACTTAGATTTTATTTCTTACTAATAATTTTTATAGTTTTGTTTAAATTCTGTAGATGATCACCAGTTCCATGCTGCATTAAGTTCTGCAGACCTATACCTTCAGCTGCCAATGCAATGAAGAGTCTGCTTAAGCTGGATCTCAAGTACTGGTTGATGGAGCTGCTTGTTTATTGGTAAATGAACTCCAAGCTTCTGGGAGATGCTGCCCTGCTCAATGTGATCAGCATTGCTGCTCAGTGGTGCTGAGCAGTGCCTGGGATAGTGTTGCTTTAATCTGCTAAATTGATTCAAACCTGCAGAGGTCACGATGAGGCCAACTTGATCTCAGTCCTCTCTCTGAGGGGCTCAGCTCCTCAGGGCTGTCAGCACTGGTAGCTGTATTATGTGTGCATCTCCTTCCTGAGCAGGACCTCTCTGCTGTGCATTCTGGCGAAGATTTTGGAGAGATCTGCTGCATGCTTCTAATAAAAAAAATCCAGAAGTCTGAGGAATTTTCTAGACCAGGTCAAGTAACTGCAGCTATTTCCAATTCCAGGTCAAATAACTTTGTGCCTGGACACTGATGGGAGGAAAGAATGAGGTTATGATCTAAGTAGGGAATTAAAAGGAAATTGTGGAATCACAGAATAGGCTGAGTTAGAAGGGACCCATTGGGATGCTCGAGTCCAGCTCCAACCCTGTGCAGGACACCCCAAGAATCACACCATGTGCCTGAGAAAAGAGTTATATTCTTCTATTTTCTGAAGTCTGAGTGAACTGAAATGTGAGCTTGCTCAGATCTCTAACTGATGCATGCCTTTATTAATATTTCTGTGAAAAGTTTTATGATTAATGCCATTCTGAGTCTTGATTGCGTATGAACTCCCTGAAAAAAACCCAGATCTCCCCTGCTGAATGCTAATAGATCACATCCCTTTATAAACTCCAGAAGAATACAAAGGGACAAAAAATGTTTGCTTGGTCTGTTGCCATGTTCAACATCAACTATCACTGCTGCTTTGTCTTCTTTCTGTCACATCAGCATAGCAACTGAGCAGGGAAGCAGGACTGGAAGCCAGGGAGATAGAGTAATGCTGGATGGGGGCAAAGGATTTCTCAGGCCTTTTTTTCCCCAGCTGGGTTGCTTAAGGTTACAAGAGGCACTTCTAAATATTGGTGAGGAAAAACTGATGAGGATGCAGGATTTGATTAAATTGCTGCTGTGCAGGGTGATGTGTAATTGTGTGGTGAACTCCAGGAACCATGAGGACAGAATGAGGCTTTGGGGATGGTGTGAAGGCAGATTATTAGAATGTTAGTGCTTAGAGTCTGAAGGGAAGGAAGCTTTCATTATCACAGTCCTGGAGGTTAGAGCTTTGGCAAGTAAGCATGGTTGAATGGTTGAAGGTACAAGCCTATTCCTGCCCTAAGGGAGCTGGTATGCAGGGCTGCTGCAGTGCTAAAAGATCTTGGAGGGAGAGCAGTTGGCAGAACCCTCTGTAGGAAGCGCTCTGGAGTGACCAAAGGGAAAGCAATTTATGGGTAATGGTGGATCCAGGACGCACTCACTATGTGCTAAGCACTTGCTGATTGTGAGAAATGGAGTGGTGGGAACCATTCACTCACCTGAGGCTTTGGGGAGAGAGCATAGCTGTCAGTGCTCCTGTGCAGGATTAGGATTTGAGGTACTTTTTTGTCCACACAGCAGTGTGGGGTGTGCTGGAGCCCCAGCCCTGAGTGCCAGCTCACTCTATTTCTAGAGGGTCAGAACCCAGAGTGGCCAAGGTTTCTTAAGAGAGCTGCAGTGTATGTCTCTACAAGACCTTATCTAGCTCTTGAATTCAGAGATTTACTTTGAACTACCTTGTATTAGCACAGGAAAGCCTCAGGTGCTAAAAGCCTTTGAGAACTGAAGTACTTTGGCTGTAGTGTGTATAATGTAATATCCATCAATCTTCCAAGTGCAAGTAATAATAGCTGGCAAATTGTGAGTGCTACAGTCCCACCTGGGAAGATTCAGTGTAGTTCTGCCTTCTGCTGAGCTGGGAGTATGGGTCACACCATCCATAGCCTGGAGGGTGTTTCCATGAGAGGACAGACCTTGTCCTGCCTATAAGAGGAGAGTCACTTTCCCCTCTTTAGAGCTCCTGCCCCCTGCCTTGGCCACATCTAGTTAGTTTTATTTTACTTTGAACTACATTAGATCTTCGGAACTAGAAAATCTTAAGGGCAGCACCTTGATGAAATAAAGAATTATTTAAACTGTATTCAGCAGTTCAAGTGTAAAAGAGTTTCATTTTTTTTTCCTTTGCTCTTCTGAATGTATTGTGTTTGTTTCATTATCATAGATGTCCATTAAGTACTTTCTGTTCTTTCATTTGCTTGTGGTAGGCAGCTACTCCTGAATAAATCAGGAGGGACAATACAGAGAGGGTAGGATTATGTTGGCATGTGATTGTTGACTCACTTTCCAAAGAAAGAATAGGCTCAATTGTATAATCCTTTTTTTTTCCTCTTCATTCTGGCACATCAGTTCACTATGTTATTGTTTTTATTTCGGCTTGCTAAGTTTGCAGAACAAGTGACTTCTTTGAATGTTAAAAATGACTTATTTTGTAGCTTTTCACAGTAAAAGTGCCCTTTTTAAAATGATGAACTCTGATATTTTGAACACTGCCTATTAGAAAAAGTCTGTCTGTATCCAGGATGGAGAAATACTAAGGCAGCAGTGAAATTCTTCTATGCAGGTGTGTGTTAGGTGTATTTATCCACACCCCCTCCAGTCAAACAGTGTGGTCAGAATGCAAATAAAGAGAAATCCTCACTTCAGAGGGGAGCTTGGGTGTGTGGCTGATGTAATGCTTGCTGGATGATAGTGACCAGTGAACTAAGTTTCACACCATATTTAAGACTTTCTTGTGCCGTGCCCCCATGTTAAGAGTAAAATATTTGAGTGAGGAAACACAGAGTAAACACAGAGGAAACTGGTGGGGTTTTTTTTGGTTGGTTGGTTTTTTTTGTTTGTATTTGTTGGTTTGGTTGTTTTGGTTTTTTGTGTGTGTGGTTTGTGGTTTTGTTTTTGGTTTTTTATTTGTAGCAGGAGAAGCTCAGACCTGTAAAAAAGGAGCCACAAAGAAGAGGGGAAAGTGATTGCAAAACCTGTATTCCATAGGACAGGAAACTAGGGAATTACATTTCTGCAAGGGGGATCTACATTAGGAACAGGGGGAGTTCAGCACTGACAGGCTGTGTGAGGAGGTGTGAGGAGACTCACCAGGCTGTGGAGTAATGTTTTGAAGGTGAACATGGCCAGAGTGGTGATGTACTACTGGAGCAGAGGCAACAGAGATAGGACTTGGTGTGACTGAATTCCCTGTTTAGCAAAACTCCTCAAGATTCTTTTGAAAGAAATCTAGCCCAAGGAAGCTCAGGTGGCTAGTGAATAATTCTGAATTTAGAGTAGGCTGAAACTGTTGACTGCAGCAAAACAAAGTTTTACATTATATTGATAGAAACAAATATATTTTTTGTCTAAATTGAAGTGTTAATCTCTATAGTATAATATTTCCAGACCTGCTAGAGCAGGGCCTGTTGGTGATATGAAAGTAATTTCACTACCAGCTGATTATGCCTCCTCAATGCCCAGATAACCTTGTGGATACCTGAAGTAGTATGTTCAGTTCTGGGCTCCCCAGTATGAGAGAGAATTACAACCACTGGAGAGAGTCCTGAAAGCTTCACAGCTCAGCATTCTTATTTCCTCTGTTGCTCCAGAATGTACGTGCAAGATTTTATACCTGAGAATCCTAGTAGTTACAGTCACACAGTTCCAGCATTACCTTTGCAGCACAGGCTCTTTATTGTGCCTTTCCTTTGCAGGTGGTTGGAGGCAAGGTAAAGAAACCAGGCAAACGAGGTCGCAAACCAGCCAAAATAGACTTGAAGGCAAAACTTGAAAGAAGTCGTCAGAGTGCAAGGGAGTGCAGAGCCAGGAAGAAGCTGAGGTACCAGTACCTGGAAGAGCTGGTTTCAAGCAGAGAGCGAGCCATCTGTGCTCTCAGAGAAGAGCTTGAAATGGTAAGGCACTGTGATTTATCCTAACCCCCAGTATTGTCTGGGACCTGTCCTCGTGCACACTTGTTCTCGGGACCACAGTGACTGACAGTGGCATTTGGCGGGCCAGGAGGTATCAAAACATCAGATGCATCCAGCTGTTTGCCTGCTTTGGTGTGCAGAATGTGAATTCATGTCACAAGTTATCTGCTGGTTCTGAACTGGAAGCAAGCGCAGAAAGTGCGTTTACATCTGAGTCTGTTGTCTTGGAAATGTTTGGTTTTGAAAAACCTTTGACAGAGGTAGATTGTGGGAAGAGGTGTTGAAATATCAAAGGGCAGACATACATCCACAGGGTGTCATTGCTTCTCTGTTGGGGAGGTGGATTCTTGAAGCATGCTCTCCGTGCAGGTGCTTCTGGGATGTGTAAGATGGGGGTCTTGGCCAAATAAGCAGCATTAACCAAAGAGAATGTTTTATCTGGAAATACAGACCCAGCTGTGTCACTGAAATGTCACCAGCGCTGAGGACACTGCCTTGACTTGGCTTTAGGTTTGTTTGAATGGGCAGGGCTAATCACTGCAAGTCTGCAGGTTTAGGATCAGGTGAAAAGCCAGCCAGCTGTCCACAGGTTTTTGATGTGCTTCAGAGTTTGGCAGTGAAGGATTTGAGATGAGGGAAGTAGGAATAAGGCACATGAGCTTCCACTGTGCCTTGCACAATGGGAAAGGACCTCTTAATAGTCCATCAGCCCCAGAGTCATGTGAAATATTTGTTTTTAATAGGCCATGAACTGGAACGGTATTCTCGCATGCCAGCAGTGAGAAATTGCACAGAGTGTTCCATGTTGTTTAATAATTACAGTTTTCTGTCCAGTGCTGCCTCTGAGTAGCAGTTTATTGACTGAAAGAGGCTTTGCTGAGGCCAGGTATGCGGCCATGGCCACGTGCTCAGCTCATTAGGGCTCTGCACTTTCGTAAGACTCGGTACATTCAGACCTTAGATGAATATACCGGAAGGTAAAGATTACAGCCCTGTTTTGTCTGCTAATGTGATCCTGGCAGTTTGCTAAGGCCTAATATGTTTGCATATTTCAGTACAAGCAGTGGTGCATGGCCATGGACCAAGGGAAAATCCCCTCGGAAATAAAAGCCCTGCTAACTGGAGAGGAGCAAGGCAAAGCACAGCAGAACTCAACCAAACTTGCCAAGGCTGTGAAGACGGAGGCAAACAGCAGCAATCCCTGTAAGTATCCAGCCTGTGATTAATTCCTGTTTTGTTACATCTTTTGTGGTGTAGGAGGATGGCTGTGGTGTAGGAAGAAACATAAGGATGTGCTTTTGGGCACAAATAGTTGATTGAAGCAAAGAGCTTAGTGGGTGGTACAAAGACTCTGTGTAATGTTTACATGGACAACACAGAAATTCCACTATAGAGGAAGCTGGGCTTTTAAAAGAGGACTCTCTGTGTTTCACCAAAGCCTGTGGAGACCTGTGGAGACCTTAATTTCTTACAGCATTTTCTGTTTTTTTAATGCAAGCTAAATGGAGCACATAAAACATAATTGAACTTCAAAAACTTTACCAAGAAAACATTATTCTAGCTGCAAGCGCTCCAAGAGAGAAATGCTGGATGTGGGATTTCCTATGGAGTCTTCTTTCTGATACCTTTGTGCTCATGCAGGGAATGGAATAGGTTTCTTCTGGGACTTGGAAAGTGAAAAGACCGTGTGACATAAAGTCATATTCCTGCTACATATATGCAAAGGGAGAGAGTTAAGGTGTAGCATGGGCAATTCTATGTCTTACTTCTAATTTTTTAATAGTTTGTGCTACAGGCTAAATTACACTTCACTGATTTTTCTTTTTTTGAAAATAGGAGTTTCTAGCTTTATGTTTTTAAGAATCGACATAAACCCCACATTTTCAACCATAACAATCTCCTCCCGGTGCATCATTCTCAGGAGGCCGATGTAGAACCTTCCGTGCTGCAGCAGAGGTGGCTCAGGAGCTGGCAGGAGGAAGAATGCTGTTCTGCAGAGTGGATGCATCCCCAGGGGCAGGGGAGAGGATCCCAGTCTGTTCTCTTCTTTTTGCTCCTCCCCACACGAAATTCTTTGATTGTGGTGTTCCGAAGGCTTCATGGGGTGGGGCTTTTGGGGCAGTGGGTGTTGGTGTAAGTGGAGCCTTGTTCTTCCTTTCGCTACACTGCCCTCCCCAAGTACAGCTGTGGCATTCCCAGCACAAGAGTGGGGCTGCTTTTATATCAGAGCCCAGAATTAGGCTGGCTTTGTGTTTGGTGGTTATGTGGTTGTTAACTGCTGTGGGAGGTTCTGTAAAAGAAAAGCAAGAGGAAGATCTTGTAACAGCTTTGCTAAAGCCAAACCCAGTACGGTAGGTTGAGGAGAAGGAGCTGGATCAAAAGCTTTCAGTAAGATTTATAGCAGTGTCATTTGTAAATGCAGGTGTTGCTCTTGACATCCATCTGTAATACAGCATGTATTTTGTGTAACTGGGATTCTTAGAGAGGTACTAGATACGTTTCCTGCTTGTCCTGGTTTAGGGCAAATTTGGAGGAGACTTCCAAAAGTGTCCCTCAAGGAAGCAGATTCAAGCGGCCCCTCCTCCGACTGGTCCAGGAGAAGATTTCCTTGGAGAAAAGTGGAAAAAAACCCTGTTTATTTAGCAAACAGAGTATTCACAAGCATAAAAACTGAATAATATTAAACAGTAAAACCTCTCTCTGTTGTGAAGAAATGGCAGATTCAGAAAGTCCTTTTTGTGGGGTGTAGCTGGGCTCGCTCAGTCTCTGTCAGTCCCTCCTGCGCTGGAAAATGCCATGTCCCTGGCCCTGGTGTGCCACAGGTGGGAGCTCCCGGTGTTCCTCTGGATTTTCTGTCCAGAGCAGGGCTGGTCTGTTCCAAGAAAAAGAAAAGCCACAGTCTAGGGACCTTCTCTGCCTCAGCTAGCTAAAATTAACTAAAAACAAAGGAGAGCTCTCTCCTGCTGTCCATGCTGCGGACAGCACAGTCCGTGAGGGGGAATGCAGGGGAGCCAAGTGCAGCTTCTGCAAACAAACTGCACGCTTCTTGTCCCCCTTTGCTCTTGGAACCAGTCTGAAAGGTGTAGAACTCAATATCCAGCATGAGCAGAACAGACAGTTGGGGACACAAGCGTCATAAAGTCACCCTAGGACACTGCTTCTGCCCATACTTCTTCCACCTTGTGCGTTTTCAACCCGCTGTGCTTCTGGGAAGATGGCTGGGCATGTCCCTGCAGCCTGCTTCCAGCAGGGGAACAGCAGCCATTCCTTCTCACCCACTGGGCCCTGATACCTTTCCATAGCTACCTACATTTTGGGCCCTAGTACCTCTCTGGGCAGAAACATCATGTGAATTCTGCTGTGCTGTCCTGGTTTCCCAGCCAAAGACCATGCCAGGAAGTGGCAGCAAGGAAAGCAAGTTGCATCAGTTTGGTTTTGTTGTAAGAAAGGTGATGGCAAAACTCTTGTGGGCTGATGTACTCATCCCAGTTATTGACAGATAACCTGCCACTTTCCTCAGCCTGCTCTTTCTCTTGGATATGCTTTTTGTATTCAAATGATGCAATATGGAGAGTGGAGCTCTCAGGATTTTCAGAGGGGGTTTGGCTTGCTTATTCTGTTTTGTTTATGACAGTGTCTTTCTCTGTATTTTATACTGCACGGAACATTTTTTAATCTTATGTTTTCAGCAGTGTTTCATAGAATAAATATTATAATAAATGACTTTGGTAGTCCGAGTGTTGCCTTTTTTTATTGAACTAATTGGGTCTGTTTAGCGTTGTCTCAGTTCAGGTTGGAGTGAAAGCACTGAAAATGATCAACTACCATGTTTCAGTGTACAGCACAATTGTTTTCAGAATTCCATTCTGAGCACCTGTATATTGAACCTTAATGCATGGTTTTAGGTTTATTCTTTAGACCCTGCAACCAGGTACTTAGTTAGTAATTGCTAAAAATGTTGCAAAGACACACAAGACCCTTCAGAGAGGTAAGTCACACTGAAGTAGAGATGGGGAGGATATGAGGGTTCATGTTGCATTATCCATGTTCTATCCTGCCCACCCCCATCCCCATCATCCACCCTCTGTGTCTGAAAGTCTGCACTGCAGTTTGTCCTGAAAGATAGCAGTAAAGCCAAACCGTAAGTTTGGGGTTTTTTGTTGATATTGCATCCTTGTTCCTTTTCCTGGATTTTCTGGAGGAAGAAAAACCCTAGGCCAGATGTTCAGAACTATACTCTGTCAGCCTTGTTGGACTTCATGACGTGATCATACCAGAAGTGTAATGGATTATTTTGGGTTAGAATTAGTCTTACACAGTCCACTTTCAGATCTAAACAATGTATTGTCGTTAGACACATATTTCAAATGTTATGCAGATGCTTAAGTGTGTTTCAGAATCAGGGATGTAGAAAACATGCAGAGGAGTTCTGATGTGTGACCAGAACAGCTCTGCCCAACAGTTGGTAATGTGACAAACGCAGCTCTGATCTTGCCAGAAATAGCCTGCTTGCTTTCTTCCCTCTTTCTCTGTTTCACATGCTGTGATAGCAAACAAGAAGCCTCTCAGCAGAAAGCTTTCTTTTCTGGAGGAAATGGAGTTGGAATTTCCTATTGTGCTGAGCACCAGTTTCTTCTGTTCCTTGTCATGGTGGCTCCTGCTTCTTGGCTTAGTCAGCACTTGACATTGCAAGGCTGAGTTTGGCAAGCCTGGGCCCAGCTCTGTGGCACAGATAGTGGTATCCATGTTCTGACAGGCTTATTGTGCTTGGTTCAGATGGACAGGAGGCTTGTTACTGCCTCCATCCTCCTTGATTGTCCTGCAAGCAAAAATCTGTGACACGTAGCTACAGCTCTAACTGCAGCTTTCCCACCTGCTCTAGATGCTGCAGTCCAGTACAAAATGTAGGATTCCCAGCAGCAATCATTCATTAAAGTTCCATGGCTTCCATCACGAGGTAGGTCATGCTGTGTTTTAAATTTTTTGGCCTTAGCTGGATTTCTGGGAGTTCTTTATTTTGAAACTTGAAGTTTAGCAGTTCCCCTTGAAAACCAGCAAGTGTTTGTGGTTCATGCTTGTTTGCTGCTCTAACACTCATACTCTTCATCCCTGTTGGGGTGGCTCCTACGGGGGATACTGCCAAATCCTCTGGTCAGGAGTCTCATCTAGTTCCCTAAAAAAATGTAGGGTGGTGTAGGCTCACCCTCTAGTTGTGTAGGCTGAGTACAGCCTTTCACATGTTTCTCCTCCAGTGAGTGAGCACAGCTGGTTCTCTCTCACAAGTACTGAAGAAAGGAAATGAGCCTGGAAATACCTCATTTTCCCACTTGCCATGGAAATCTAATCTTCAGCCAGACCTATTTGCTGAGCTAAAGGTGGGTATCTCTTGGAAACTGTCCACAGTCTTGAAAAAATGGTGTCTGTGCTATTTGGTGTTTACACCAACCCCAGAACTCCTGTTAGGCTTGAGTGTAGTAAGACTGAACTCAGTGGATGATGATGGACTAATGATAATTAGTGATGGACCGATGATACAGTTGCACCAATCCTTTTGGGGAAGTGTAACCCAAGGATGGACCAGGCAGTGGCAGCTTCATAAGAAAAACGTGCAGTAGGTCTTGTCTTTTTGTATGCTGTATATGTGCTGCTTGCACAGAATCCTGCAGTGGAGGGGATGCCTTTAATTGACTTGTCACTTAACTGAGAACATTTTGTCATCATGTGTTAAAAAAAAAAAATCACAGTCTGCTTTCATAATCTGATAATAAGTGTTTGTCAAAGAATCAGTATCCTGTTAAGTGCCTTTCAAATACTATCTTAACTTATATCAGGGATTTATTTTGATGTAGTAGACAACTTTCAAAAAGCTTTTCTCTTTCTTGACAGCTGAAATCTGGCCAGCTTTGAGTGTGCCTGTGACTGATTGTTTTTCCTTTTCTTTCCCTTTTACATTTAAGGGTGAAGATTAACCTACATCAATAATGAATCTAGTTTTCCCTGAAGAGCTGGAGAAGATTTGGGATCATAGCTCCATTTGCTACTTTCCAAGAAATTGTTATCTCTATAATTACCTATAAAAGTACTGTTAATATAAGAAGTAAATGTTTGAGCCTAGTCTCAAAATGCAGAGAAATCTGAGGAAAAGCTGAAATAAGAACTGTAGTCCTCCTCATTGTGCTCAAGAGTTACAGCATGGGTAACAGAGGATGGGCTGATGTAGAAATCCTTGTTGGAGGTAAGCAGGCAAAATACCAGTTTGTGAGTTCCCGCTCTCTGTGTCACAGCATTAATTTCTCCAAAAGTTATTGCAATAAATGAATTTCTTACATGACTCCATTGTGAATTTGTATGAGAAAACATAAGCTTCTAATCCACAGTGAAAGCTGAGGTGTCCCACACTGAATAGCACATCAGTGGACTAAAATTCAACTGATGCTGTACTCATGGAATGTACAGATTTTTGTATGTAGATCTATCAAGGCCTTCCAGTGCCTGAGGGGAACCTGCAAGAAAGATGGGGAGGGACTATTGACAAGGGCCTGGAGTGGCAGGACAAGGGGCCGTGCCTTCACACTGGCAGAAGGTTTAGGATTAAATACTAAGAAAAAGTTCTTTACTCTGAGGCCTATAACAGATTGCCCAAAGAAGCTGTGGATGCCCCATCCCTGGAGGTGTTCAAGATCAGGTTGGATGGAGCTTTGAACAATCTTTAAATTGCAACTAGCAAATGCTCTTGTTGGCCAGCTAATGATTTTCAGCAGCAGTTTATGAAAAAGAAACAAAAAAAACCTAAAACAGCTTTTCAGTTTGTTTTTTGTGTTTTCTTTTTCCCCTCCATAAAAAGCACTTGGGAGGCAGGAGTTTTGCTTCCATAACTAGTACAAGATTAACTCTGCTTTTTTATGTGTCAGCCTGTATCTCACAACTGGCTTAATCAATGCTACCAGCACTAACTGCTGCTTCAGGCATTTCTTGTGTATGATCTCTGTGTGTTTGGGTGGGTATTGGTGACATTCCTAACTGTGCTGCAGCTGATTAAATAAATGTGTGAATAAAAGACTACAAGTGGATTATAAAATGTGTGTTTTCATGAGACAGGCTGTTCAGTGTGAATAGAAACAGCCCATGAAGGCTGACTTATTCCCATACCTTCTTTCTCATGGCAACTTTCAGAATACATTTGGATCGAGTTTAACAGTGCTACCAACAGCAGTGCTGGGTGTTCCTGTGGCAGTGCATTCCAGCAGTGTCCTCCAACTTTACCATGCTTGTGTGGCGTGCTCTGAGTGCCTGCTGGTGTAGGAACAGTCCTTTCCTGCACCCTAGAAAACACAGAGCTGGCCGTGTTGCTAGGTCAGTGTTTTTTGGTTTGCATTTCTGGGATTTTTCTTTCCCTCCCCTTTGAAATCTCCTTTTTGGAGATTGGAATGCATTCCTTCTTTGGTACAGAAAAAGACTATTCTATGAATCTCCTTTCTTTCCCAAGTGGCCTGGAAGCTGTTTTCAAAAGCTGTCAAGGGTTCCTTTTCCAGAGGACTGTGTATGAGTAACCATGAGTTACTCTGCTGTTTGTGGCTCTTCACATGTGTAACACACCCACCAACTCAGCCCTTTCTGCACTTCACACCCTGTGACATCAGTGTAAATACCCCTTCTGCACTGTCCTGAATAACAGCATCACCCTTTGCTGCTCAGGACACTCTTGTTTCTCAGCCTAGCACAAGCAGTGCTGGTACTGGCTCGCCCCAGAGTGGTTTCTGCTTGCTCAAGCATTCTGATGAGCTGTATGGTCAGGAGGAAGGTGGCAGCATTGGCAGACAGCAGTGGTGTTGTTCAGTAGATGCTGGGCATGTATTGAAACAGTTCTGCAAAGTGTAATTCTTCTTTCACTTGAAACATTGGGATTTAGATGATTCTGTTACTTGTGTTTCTGTACAATTCTAGGTTGCCCAGCATTTTCAGCAGTGGTTTCAAATGAAAGGGCAAGTTCAGTTTAGGTTGAAATATCTGAAACGGCCTGTGGAGTTAAGGGAGGGCTTAATTTAAAAAATTGTGGCCCGAAGTCATTTATCTTATGAACATAGCCCAGAAAAGGTTTTTCATCAAAGTAAATACAGTAATAGTGTTAGTTTTCCATTTAAATCTGGAATCTTATCTGGGCTCTCAGATAGTGAAAGGGGAAGGAGGTATTTTCTAGCTTTCTAATTAGCTAATTACTCGTGCCACAAATCTGTGTGCAAACCTTCCCAAGGTGATGGTGCTGCCGGGATCTCTTGATGAGAACAATGTTACTATTCTCACTTCAGCAAGCTGCATTGCTCATTACTTTATTCTTAGGGTTCCTCACTTTTTGAAATAAAATAGTAATTAGCTTTTTAATTACTGGTACACCAGCAGAGCCAGTGTTGCTTGCTGTGGTTGTTTGAGAAAAAGCCAATTAACTGTCTCAGCTCTTTGGATTTAGGTAATCTTTTTTTTTTCCCTTTTTTTTTTTACAGTATCCACTTAATGTTGTCATTTCAGTCCAATGCCACTAAATGAAAGGCATTGTTAATGGAAATTATATTGTCTACACATGCTGGCAGATAAAAAAGCCTGACTGACAGCTGGAGAACAATTATAAAGGTTGTCTGATCAAATCCCTCTGCGCTGAGCTACTTGTGGAATGAACACAGTTGCAGTTCTGTGAATGTATTAATAAAAAAAATGTATGCAAAATGGTGAATGGCTTCTTGTGATTGCCTGCATTCACCTTGCATTTTTTTCTCAATCATCTCCTTTGTGTGAAATAGGGCATTAAAAAAAACCAAATGTGCCTATTACTAATGCAGCTTAGCATTGGTCTGTCAGAAATGCTACCACCAGCTGTGCCTTTAAATATTAAAATTAAAATTAGCATGTATTAAAATTATTTTCTTTATTACTCTAAAACTTCTTTCCCCCTGTCTTTTATTAGCATATAGCTGGACATCAGTGAGAATTTTATAAAGTAGCAATTTCAAGTTATTGTAAGGAGGGAGAGGGGTGCAGGGATTGATGAGGATGCTTCTAAGTGCTGATTTCTGCCCTGTGTGCCATTTCTCTGCCATGCTTGACTGGAAGGTCTGCATGGAGGTGGTAAGAGTGGAGGATCAACACTGGTGCACTCCAAGTTTTGTTTCTGATGTCAGGAGCCTTCCAAGGAGCACTGAGAGCCTTTGAGGACACAATTCTATTGCAGCAAGGGACAGGGAAAGCTTAGCTAGTAATGTTTCTCCTGCAATGAGCAAGCTAGAAGGAAGAGCCAAGTGTGAGGGCCAGTGCTTGTCAGCAATTGCTTTTCCTGGATAAGGTGAAATTTGGAAGCCTGGCCCCCTGCAAACTCCTCTTCTGCCTTTCAAAGAAAAATGGAACTTGAGTTGATTATTATTAAATATTTCCCTCGAAGACCAGTCTCCAGTAATTTGTCACCTGGTTAGGAATTTTTTCTGGCAGTTAACATGATCAATGTGCAGGAAGTGATCTTTGAAGATGCAGTCCTGCTGAGGGCCACATCATCAGCATCCCTCTTCTTACAGAAAAAAAACCCCATAGAAGCCCAAGAATGAAGATTCTAACAAAGATGCTCTGAATGAGTGTGAATGACCAAGGCAGTAATGTGGCAAGAGCTGTTTCAGAGTCTGCAAAAATCCAGAGGGCAGATGAACTCCCAGCAGTGAATTAATGCAATCAGGGCTACTCATGCTGCATTTACAGCTAGCTGGTGACTAATCTGGAATCTTGCTAACTTTGGATGTTTCTTAATCATTTTCCTTCCTGTGTTTGGATCAATGTGGGGAGGGACTCTGTGGAGTATGTGTAGAAGTGGAGATGGTAAATCTCCAGGGCTGAGGAGAAGAGCTGCAGTGCCTTTGGAAATAAGGTGGGTAATTACATATACCTGTATGTGGCCTCTGCTGCCTAATTCTACATGGTCTCAAAAAAATTCAAGTCCTTGGTCAGTCCCTCTTCCCCAAAAGCATCTCTTCTTTTTATCGGTGCATGCAGAGGAAAAGCTCGTGTCAGCCTGGGCATGAGACGAGAAAATTTAATTATTTAATGATGTAATATTTTTTTCTTTTTCTCTTCCCCTGCAAATGTAGGACCAAATTGAGAGCTGGTGTAAAATGGTTGGCATGCTGCACACAAAGGAATTACTGCTGTCTTTGTCACTTCTGAATATTATCCAGGGGCCAGTTTCATGAAACAAATTAAAGACTTTGTGTGCGTTAGCAGTAGTGTAGAAAAAAAAAAATCTGTGGTTTAGTCCAGACTGCTCATCAGGAGGTGACATTTATACAGCAATCTTCCAGTAGGTGTGTTATGTTTTACTAGAAGCCAGTTCAAATAAAGCTTCTGTAATTTATAATGGCCTACTCCACAACACTTGCTAAGTTGAAAAGAGCCAACTAATAAAGACATATTAACTTACAGAATCACTTAGGGAGTTAATAACCCTTCCTTTGAGCATATGGGTCTGGCTTTAATAAACTTCAAATCTGCTTTTTGTTCTTTTAAACAGGAAGGATCTGATATTGAGAAGGGCTGAGCACTCAGAATTTCAGCTGCAAGTGATGGCATGTGTTCAGTCTCTTGGAAAACCAAATCTTAAATCAATGTCAGTTAAATCTGAATTTAACTGGGTTGAGTTGAAGAGACTGAAAAAACTCTGGGGATTCTTAAGTGGGCATATGGAAACCCTTAAGTCCAATTATTGGTGATAGCCACTTTGGTGTCACCTCTGTGAGGCTGGTGGAAAAATAGGTACAAGTGATGTGTCTGCTTCTCACTTGCCCCAACCCCTCAACTGGAAATTTTAAAAATATACTTAACTGAAAATCCAACTTTCTGCTGAAATAAAAAGGAAGGGACATAATTTGATAATTTGTAGTAGGAATTCCCAAGGGCAAGCCACTTAATACCAAGTATAAATGGCAGTGGTGGAATTTCTACTTAATGTGTATCTGCTTAATGGAAAAAAAAATGTCTAATGGTTGGCACTGTATCATGTTCTTACACTGGAAACATTTAAAACTAAGGGATGTATGGGCGAGAGACCCAGGAGTGCTTTCTCCCAGAACTTCTCCTTTGCAGATGGGATTGAGATGTGTTTGTGAACCGGGAGTTTATTCTGTTTGTTTTGTGTCTATATTGATCAGGCAAATCCTGAAGAATTTCCTACTTCTTGTTTAGATAATCCATGATCTGCCTCCGTCTCTGGCACCTCTGGGGCCTTGGCAAACCAGGAGGTACCTGGCATTGGTGCTACCAAACCCATCTGTCCTAAACCCAGTGGTCCATCTGTCCATCACCTGTCCCAAAATGATGGAAGGAGTGAGAAAGCTTTCTCCTTGCTCTTGTGTTTTTACCAGTGTAGTCTGGGTTAAAAGAGGCCACGGCAAGCAGAGCCATGCTCACTCTGACACAAGTGTGATTGGGATTTTCCTGGTGTGGAAAGGTGGTTTAAGAGACACAGCCTCCAGACTTCACGCGTGGTTGCAGGGCTGGTTAGAGCCCGTGATGTCAGTGCAGAACTACCAGGTCTTCCAGCCTGGGGGCATTGTGTCCCCAGCTCCTGGGCTTTTCCTGGCCACCTTCTGTAGTGAAAAACCTTTTGGAAGGTGGGGAAAAATGGTGGGCTTGAAGAAACGGGTGTCCTCTGTGCCTCTGGACTGTGACCTAGCAGGAGGTCAGTAACCGTGACCCTGTGATCCTCTGTGATCTCAGGGCTCATTCTCTTTAGTTCCTTCTCTTTAATGAAACTACTAACCAGAAGAATAATTGTTGTGTTTCAATCTCCAATCCAAAGTTAAAAAATAATGTTGCGAAATTGACCTGGCCTGCTTAGCCTAGATCTGATTTTACTGTGTCAGAGGCAATTAAATGGCAAAGAAGAACTTAACATATGGTGGTGTTTCAGCAAGAAACAACCAGGTCAGAATATGAACCAGACAAAAAATACTGGTCTTGTCTCACTTCCAAGGTCCTCTCACCTCCTAAGTCATGGGAGTTTTTTGCTAATGGCTTTAATGAGAAATATCAGATCCTTATTTAATGGGGATTTCTGAATTTGTGAAATACGTACTTGGAAGTGTTCCTGTGGTCAGTGAGGGTTCTTCCTACCCTGCTTGTGTCGTAGAGGAGGAGGAAGGAAGTTTTTTAGCAGACATGTAGGATTATTTCTCAGCAAAAGGGATTCCCCACATGGCCAGCAGAGATTCTCCTCAGAGGATGTCAGCTTGGGGCTCCAACACCCGTGTGCTCCTGCTCCCTGCTGATGGCAGAGGGAGACACTCAGCCCTGTTGATTACACCCTCTAGTACCTGCTGCTCTTCTATTCAATTTCACTGCTGCAGCACTTTCAGGCTCCAGGCATGAACAGGAACCCAAGTGTGCCACATTTACTCTGAAAGCAGAAAAAAAAAAGATAATCCTTCTCTGAGGGGGTTGTGACTAGGGATGTCTCTTGCCAGCAGACAGCAGGGAGCTGGAGATTTTGGAACAGAAATATGAGGAGGTATAGCTGGCACCTGCACACCGTCTTCCATTGCCTGCTTTAACAGCTGGGATCCAAGTGTCCATGACACTTTTAGGATGCCTTAAGTGTGAAGTGCCTCTGGACTGGAGGGTGTTTGGCCATGCTCTGAGGAGAGGCTGGTCTGGAGTCAGTTCTGTGCAAGAAATGAAAAAGCTGGGTAAAGAAATAACTGAGGATTTGTGGCAGAGGTTTACAAACCAAAGACTGGTCTGGAGAGAGTGGGTGAGGACCAACTATTCACCATGGACTGACTTTGTCAGAGCTAGTGGAGAAGAAGATAAAGAATAGGAAGAAAGTACTTGAGATCCTCAACTGAAAGGAGGTCAGATCCTTGGTTCTCAGGTAAAATGCTCCTGAATTCTGCTCAGATGGGCTCTGAGCAAGTAGAGTGGGGCTGTTTGTCCTTTGGGTCATTCTGGACCTGCTCTGGATTTACAGAACAGCACCCCTGTTTGGCAGCTACCCTGTGAAGGGTGTTTGTTCCTACCAGTGACAGCTGGGGGCTGGGAGGACATGCCAGGAGTCCTTTATCTTCTCTGCTTTCTCTGCCCTGTCCTCAAGTAACCAAGGCTACAGTAAACCATGGGGAACTGGGAGGACAGACCTCCACTCTGAACCCTACACAACTCTCCTGTCAATTTTGTAAGAATTAAAACCAGGAAATCTTTGCAGGCAAGGAGTGGAGCAGGCTGGGCTGGACCTTCCATGGGCCGCATTTATCCAGCAGAGTGAGGGAATTCACCAACAGGATGCTAGTGCTGCCCTAATTTAGAGGATAAATAGTTACCTGTGTTTTCTGAGGTGTGCTACTGTACCTTTGGGCAATGCTATAGGAATTGAGAAAATAAACCAGTATTCCACACATAGGCTCAATCCAATTCTTATTAACGAGATTGATAATTGGTGGGAAGAAAAGAAGGAGAAAAATGCTCTCTGTTTCAGGGGGTATAGATGATTCTGGTTGAAGAAATTTTCATTCAGAAAGTCCATTTTAAATGAGAATGGCTCAGCTTACAGTCCTTTCTTCCTCCTCTTCCTTTCATTATGTCCTCTTCTTTACCTGCCATACCCTTCCTCCTGCTTTCCACCCCCTCTGCAGACATTGCCCTGCCTCAGCACTGACCACACACAGTCTTCATGGGTTTAGAAAATCAGCAAATTGGTGAGCATGAGGCAAGAAAAGGGGTTGGAGAGGAGTTGAAAGGTCAGGATGGGTCTGTGAGCTGCCAATCAGCTCTCTGTCAGATGGATCATAACAGAGCTTAGGGAGCCTTGGGGTTTCCAAGCAGCACAAAGAGGTCATCACACATGGTGAGAGCCCAGCACACATTCTCTCATTGCTGACTACACCACCTCCTGAGCAATAACACAATCCATAATCCATTTGCTTCTTAGATGATATTTTTCCTGCCTGGATACTCAAGGCCCCTCTGTATTTCTGAGCTAGCCCTGAAATAGAGCTTCTGGGACCTAACCATGTTGTTACCTCCTCCTAGTGACACAAGTGGATGTACATGCCCTAGGGAGAAGCCCATTTTGCTTCCAGAGCACGTCCTTCAGGAGGCAGGACCCAAGGTGTACATGCACAGACCCGAGTCCCTCACACACAGTGCCTGTTTTCTGTGAGCTCGTTAACAGTGGGGGGACAAGGGCCTGCAGAGAAGCTCCTGCCTCTCCCTCTGGTCTGCTCTGTCATTCCCTGTCCCAGCAGGACTGAAGACCCAGCCATTCCCACTGGGTTGTTTTCTCTCTGTGCTGGCAGAGAAAGAGCAGCAGGAGTTGGCTCCACCTGCAGCCACAGGTCCCTGCAGGTCGTGTCCTCTGGGACACCTGTTAGGGACGTCTTCAAACATGCCCAAAGAGTGGAAGATGCTGCCAGGCCAGCGTGGGAATCAGAGCTCACGTTCCTGCTCCTGTTTGGAACAGGCCACTGTGCTGCAGCTGCCACAGCCATGCCTCAGCAGACCAGGAGAGGCGTTTCAGATGTGAGGAGGCCCTGGGTGCCTGGCACAGGCGTGGCTGTCCCCGTTTTGCTCAGCAGCTCTGCTTCCCAGCCGTGCCCACCTCGGTGGGTGCACCAGGCTGGGGGTAGAAGCAGCTTGAGGGGCTGGGAAAGGTGAGACCAAGGAGGAGACTTTTCCTGGGCAGTTTAGACCATGAGACCTCCGGAGAGGCACAAGGACAAAGACACAGAAGCGTCCAGCACTGGCCCAGTGCTGACCCTGCTGGGCCAGAGGGAATTTTGCCGCTGATGACAAAATTCAGGCTGAAGCCAACAGGGCCCCTATATGGACATCTTACCTGTGGGGTCTCAACAGGAGGGACAACCCCAGTGCAGCTATATTTGTGGGGACATAATGGAAGGAAGCTTAGATGGCTTTGGGTGGATTTAGGCATTTATGCACCGTGGCCCATCCTATAAAGGGATTAAAACAAGCAGTTTTTCTTTCTTTCTTTCCCTTTTCTCCCTACAGATAGAGAGTGTAAGGACTCTTGTTTTGCAGATAAGCACTGCTTGTGATTCTGGGAGAGGAGTTTCCCAAAGCAGAACATAGTAACTGAAATGAAATAGAACGAATGCATCAAACCCAAGGCATTTAATAAAATAAAACATCTTTCCCCCCCCGCCCCTCCCCACCTAAAAGCTGGGTTAAAAATATGTAGCTATACATTGGTTCAAAGGGAGAGAAAACTCCTTCTTCTGGGGGTACAGAGTAACTTTTCAAAATAATGAAGCCCACTAGACAAACGTATTCGGGGGATTGGATGGAATAGGCCAGGCAAGCTTTCTTTCCTTGGCTTCTCTGTTAAAAGCATCATAGGTNAAAGAGTGGAAGATGCTGCCAGGCCAGCGTGGGAATCAGAGCTCACGTTCCTGCTCCTGTTTGGAACAGGCCACTGTGCTGCAGCTGCCACAGCCATGCCTCAGCAGACCAGGAGAGGCGTTTCAGATGTGAGGAGGCCCTGGGTGCCTGGCACAGGCGTGGCTGTCCCCGTTTTGCTCAGCAGCTCTGCTTCCCAGCCGTGCCCACCTCGGTGGGTGCACCAGGCTGGGGGTAGAAGCAGCTTGAGGGGCTGGGAAAGGTGAGACCAAGGAGGAGACTTTTCCTGGGCAGTTTAGACCATGAGACCTCCGGAGAGGCACAAGGACAAAGACACAGAAGCGTCCAGCACTGGCCCAGTGCTGACCCTGCTGGGCCAGAGGGAATTTTGCCGCTGATGACAAAATTCAGGCTGAAGCCAACAGGGCCCCTATATGGACATCTTACCTGTGGGGTCTCAACAGGAGGGACAACCCCAGTGCAGCTATATTTGTGGGGACATAATGGAAGGAAGCTTAGATGGCTTTGGGTGGATTTAGGCATTTATGCACCGTGGCCCATCCTATAAAGGGATTAAAACAAGCAGTTTTTCTTTCTTTCTTTCCCTTTTCTCCCTACAGATAGAGAGTGTAAGGACTCTTGTTTTGCAGATAAGCACTGCTTGTGATTCTGGGAGAGGAGTTTCCCAAAGCAGAACATAGTAACTGAAATGAAATAGAACGAATGCATCAAACCCAAGGCATTTAATAAAATAAAACATCTCTCCCTCCCTGCCCCTCCCCACCTAAAAGCTGGGTTAAAAATATGTAGCTATACATTGGTTCAAAAGGAGAGAAAACTCCTTCTTCTGGGGGTACAGAGTAACTTTTCAAAATAATGAAGCCCACTAGACAAACGTATTCGGGGGATTGGATGGAATAGGCCAGGCAAGCTTTCTTTCCTTGGCTTCTCTGTTAAAAGCATCATAGGTAGAGTCTTTGGTGACACTTTTGGCTGTAGCTGGAATATCTGCAATACCAACATGATTTTTTTTTGCTATCCTGGAACTGGTGGTGATGGTGTATGCATTGCTTCTGTAGCATTTCATGGCAGACATGCAAAAAGTTTCTTTCATCCCTCTCCTGAAGTTTGCATTGTAGATGGAGTAGATGGTTGGCTTAGAGGCTGAGGAACTGAAAGAGATCCAGGTGACGGCCAGGAAAAGCAAGGAGCTCTTCCTGTAGTCTGTTTCCTGTGGGTGCCACAGCTGTACCATGAAGAAAGGGAGCCAGGACAGGAGAAACATCGAGTTTAATGTTAAGAACATCTTGATGGTTTTCACTTTTGTTCTTGGAACAATATTTGTTGTTCTCCTGACAGTCATTCCATCTGTGCTTATTCTCCAAATGTACTTAATGACTTTCTGGTAAAAAAGGATAATGAGGAGGGATGGGATCAAAAACACCAAGAGGAGGTGGATGATACTGTAGGCAGATCCTTGCCAAGAACTGGGGAGAAAAAAGTTGCAGTGGTGGTCAGTGCTGGAGCCATGGAGAAAACAGGCCGGTAATGCAAACAGAGCACCACAAAGCCAGGAGGCCAAAATCATTTTTTTGGCTTTCCCCCTGGACACTTTGAAGCTCAGGGGGTAGACAATGGTGTAGAATCGATCCACGCTGATGGCGAGGAGCACGTAGATCTGGACCCCGGGCGTGAGGTACTGCACGTACCTGACCAGCCGGCACCCGCCGCTGCCCAGCATCCACCGCCCCGAGCTCAGCTGCAGCAGCAGCAAGGGCGCGCTCCCCACGCTGCTCACCAGGTCTGCACAGGCCATGGACACCACAAAGTAGTTGGTGGTGGACTGTGTCCTCCTGCTCCTGTGGATCACTAAGCAAACGAGGAAGTTTCCCAAGACAGAGATCAGCCACAGCGCTCCCCAAACCACGCCGGCGGCTGCGATCTCCCCCGGCCTCAGCCCGTACTCCACCAGAGAGCGGTTCCTGCCGGAGCCGGCTCCTGGGGGTGGGGGTTCTGCCATCCCGTAGCCAGCAGGAGGGGTGGAGGCCTGGGGGCTGCTCGTGTTCTGCAGCAGGAGCAAGGTAAGGAGAAGAACAGGACCGCTGCTGTTATCCATGCCGTGAGCAAACTTGGCCGCCTCTTGTGCTCAGGCTGCAGAGAGAGAGGAGAGAAAAAGTTCTCTTGAACAGCTGTGTGTGAAAAGCCCATCTTAACTTATAAAAGAATATTCTCAGTAGTAGAAGTATATACTGTGACTTCTCTATTTCTGGGCTAACACTGAAATACAGCCTCTGGGTTCCACTGTTGCTGGTGGTATGACAGGCTGTGTCAGGTGCATCCCACCCCATTCCCTGGCTGGTTTGTGGTGGCTGCCAGCCTGTCATGCCCTTTCATGCCCTTTCATGTCCTTTCATGTCCTTTCACTTTTGTTCCTCATAGCCTCACTCCATATCTGCGCCATGTGCACTGTGACCCCAACCCTGCCTTGCTGGGGGGAATGAGAAGGGCAAGACCCTTTGGTCAACACAGAGGGTCCTCAGGTAATAAGAGGCCTCAGTCCTGAGAAATTTCTGGACCATTACCATGTATGTCCACAAGCCCTGACCAGACCAGGTTATAGCCCCCTTTTTCGTGTGGTTTTCCTTGGAGCAGGATGTCTGCAGTGGGAAGCCCTTCCCTTGGAGGTGGGTGCTGCCCAAGGAGACCTTCTGGGATTGAGCACCCTCACCACCATCCCCACACCTCTGGAAGAATGATTGTTTTGATCTTGAGTGATTCTTAGACCCTTGTGGATGAAGTGAGCTGAATTTCTGGGAGCCCTTTGGTGAGAGGCCTTCGGGGTGTGCCCTTTGGGCCATCGTACCTGTCTGTGGAATAACAATGTCCCTGACTTGTGACACCAAACCTAGCAGCTGTCCAATGTCACTGCCTGGGAATTACAGTTTGTCTGAGGTTGTTACCTGTGTGAAATTGTTCTCCTGCACCCTCCTGGCAGACACACCATGGAATGTGATGGGTGTGGCCTCCTGTTTTAGGCCTGTGTTGCTAGTCTCCAGTGTTGAGTTCAGCCAGATGCTTGGGTTGGTCTTAGCCAACCAGGGAAAAAATGGAAAAATAGCTAATTTTAGTGGCTATACATATGCAAACACACTGCTGCTGTCTGATGTCCTTTCAGTCCTCATCTTGACATGCAACAAAATCTGTTCTATGGGTCTGCTGTGAGAATGCTGAACTCCAGAGCTTGATACTGTGCAAGATAAAGCAGGATTCAGTTAATGACCAGAAGATCAAAAAGTTTATCCTGGAAGCCAAATGAACAAGCTCAAAAAGCCACCACCATCCTCCTCAGCTTTCCAGGTGATCCAAATTCCCAGCTTTGCTTTCTGATGGGCTTTTTTCAATGCTTCACTGATGCTTCTTGCTGCACCTACTCTGGCTCTGCATCTACCACCCATTATTTTCTCCTTGTCTGCCTACTCAGAGTGAAGCCTGAAAGCACAGAGCCACTGGATGAATTTGGGATCTTGCCCCTTGTGCTGTTTTGCATGTCCCCCTCAATAATGCAGTGTAAAAATATTGTCAGATGTCAGCAGGTCATACGGTGCCCCTTGTCCCCTCCTCTGCTGGAGGGCTGTGGGTGCTGCCCAGCCTGACCTTGCCTTCTCCCTCACCCTTGGTTGCTTTCCATGTTTGTTTTCTTAGTGGCTTTGCCTGGCCTGATTTCTCAGAGGGCTCCTGCTTGTCTTTCCCCACCCTCCTTTGGATGGATCTGCTCCCCTGGAGAAATCCTGCTGTCACCAATTCTTGGCAGGGCATTTGGGCTGCTGGGCTGGCAGAGTAGCAGGATGCATTGTCAGTGCAACCTGCTGAATTGCCTGCTAGAATCATCTGTAATAAAATAATACACATGGAGCCTATTAACTAGATAGAAAGGAACACTATGGGATAATTTTCTTAATTTCCCTTCTTGCCATGCAGAAGTATGTGCCATTTAAAAATAGTCAGCTGTACAAATTAAGCTTCAGAGAAGGATAAGCAGATAAAATGTCTTGACCAGTACTGAAGAGCAGTGGAAGTCTGGTACAAGAATGAAATGGCCTTTCTAAGCTGTTAAAATAGGCAGACTTGCTGGCACCATTCTCATATTTCTCCTTGTGAGTCAAATCTGCTCTCTGTGTCTGCTCAGACCTGACACATTTAATTTTACAGGTGGGTAAGCCCCCAAATAGTTACAGGGTTTTAGTGCCCAGATATTACTTTGTTTTAATACTTTTTGGCTTTTTTAAAATGATGCATCTTGCCTAAGAGTCAGCCTGGACACTGCTGACAGGAGAGCTTGGGTTACCTGCAAACATGCCTTGGAGAAGACAAGAATTGGGCAGCCCTGGGCAGAGAACAGTGTGTGAGCCCAATGGAGAGCAACCAGCGGGTGTCCAAAGGAAGGAGAATCCCAGGAGATCCACCCAGCTGCCTTGTGTCAGAGCTTTGCTGGCAGAGGAAGCAACAAGAGGTGGGAAGAGCTGCCCATGTTCAGCACAGATGGTTCTCCTGTGCTGCTGGTTTCCTCGCTGTCAGTGGAACAGGAGAACCACCCAACAGAGGGGCAACCAAGGCTGAATTTTTTGATTCTTCACTGGAAAACTCCCAGGTCATTTAGCACACTGCCCACAGCTGAAAATATAGGTGCAATTATAGGGAGTTTAACTAACTTGAGCTGAGCATTTCACTGGTTGTACAAGCAATTACTTGTTTTATTTTTCAAAAAAGTAAAATGCCATCCGTTAGCCACTGTTCTCTGAGATTCCTGCATTCCTAGTCATAGATAATTTTTTTCTTCAAATGGACCAGAAACTAAATTTTTTTTAATTTTAAATGATCTCTATTCAAGCCTATTTTTCTTATGTGGTACTGAGATCAGGATCATGCCCTGGTTTAGTACTAAGAACCTGAGTGTCTGTGGCCCAGCATATACTTTTCTTCAGTGAGCAATTCTGGTTTTTGTGAGTCTGTTCCTTATAGAGGAGACTTGAACTTCTGCATTATGAGCGATGTTCCAAAAGGAAACATGACCATAAAAAGCAGCACAGACACAACTCTTTATGGGTCTGAGATGTAAATAACTGGAGATACCATGACTTGCTACATTATTTATCCCAAATTCCCATGTCTGTGTTTGCTGCATTGTTTGCTGAAATATGGTTTAAGTGTTAGTGGACCATTCAACTTGCAAATATCAGATCCATAAATCCAGTGATGAGTTCTATCAACTCTCTCTGCCCTGAAGGTCCATAAGCAAAAATTTAGAAGCACAACAAGTAAGAATTACATATAGCAAGTAGGTGAGGCCTAATTACATTTTTAGTTAACAAAATGCTTGTATTAATTTTCCCTTTAATCCAATATAATACTGACCTGAATGGCTGCTTTCCAGTAATTACGAGTCTGCAGGGATTCAGCAGTGCCAAAAATCTCACTTTGTCTTTCAAGCATTTTAGAGTGGGAATCCTTTTAAAACTGGTATGAGGCTTTTCTGCATTTCTGTTTAAAAACCTAGGGTTTTTGTGCATTGGCTTTGGAAAAGAAAGAGCATGTGAGATGACTCATAATCATTGAAAAGGGATTTCCTGGTGCCACGGTTCCATTTTACTGACCTTAATTTGCAGTTTGGAAACCAAATAGCTCCATTTTGAGCTGATAGCTCTCCAAAACAGATCTGTTACTTAGAGATTAACTATTTGAGCCGCAAGAACTTTATGAAATCACTACCACGTATACTTGGCTGTTGCACGAAGGTCATATGGCACGGTGTGTTTGCATGCTCAATGTCCTGTCTAAAAATGCAGCACCCATTGCAATTTGGAAGAGCAAAACCTAATAAGATTCACAAAGGAATGCAGTAAATGTTTTTTTTTTAACTGTTTAATCAAAAGAAAAAGCATTTTGTTTCCCAACTTGTGTTTTTCAAGGTTAGAAATGCAGCTAAATAAGCAGATCATTGTACATTACTTGGCCTAAGCACTAGCAGAGGGGCTTTTTTATTCAGCATATTTTACCTCTCTGCATCATAGCTGCAAAACACCAGGCGAGCATTGGCCCAGCAAATTATTTCAAAAGCATTAAGCTAGTCATTTACTCCATAAACTTCCCTCTCTGGAGAGTATCTTGGGAAAAGCTGCCAGACTGGAAGAGAAATGCTTCATCTAACTGAGCGTAATCAACGATAGGAGTGTGAGTAAATTGAATCAGAGAGGGGGAGGGGGGCTTTTGTCTGGCTGTGAGATGCTAGAAGGTGACATCCACCCTGCCTAAATTCAGATGAACGGCCCTGTGTGTGCGCTGTGCCAATGTGGGAATCCCTTTGCAGGGGAGCACAGTGTTTTAGCCTCTCTCTGTCCCTTGCTGTGCAGAGATGGCTCTGTGCATATTGAGGCCATTTAGTCCTCCTGCTGCCAGTGGAGGAATGCGGATGCACATGCTGCTGTAAGCACACAGCTTCCCTGCCAGTCCCTTTTCTGCTCTGGTGCTCATAAAAATGCTCAGCTCTTTGCCCTGCTCCTCTTACGAAGGCGTTTCTATTCTCTGGGCAGCTCTTCTGAGCAAAGCCTGAGCATCTTTCTGAGTGAAGCGTGTTCCTCCTCACTCTCTGCATTCCAGTGTGCAGGGACAGGAAACTTCAGCCCCTATTTTATCAGGAGGGTAACAGGTTTTGAGTGCAGTGAAGCCTTTGAGATCCGTACCCACACCTCACATGCTGCTGCCTGCTCTCTAGCTTCTCCCAGCTGGTGGAGATCCCTGTCCTTCAGCGTGGAACACCGAGGATGATGTGGCTGTAAGCATGGGTTGGCTCATGGCTGGGGCTCTCAGTGCTGGTGTGGACACGGCTCAGCTGATGGGAAAAGCTTCTGAGCTGAACTGATTGAGTGAGCTAGTCTGTGTTTTTGCATCTTACATCAGGATCTGAGGGCCTAGCCTGTACTGAGGGGTGAGGACATGGGAGCAGGAAACGTGGATGGAATCAAATAAAAGAAGGAAATGTTCTTGTTTTCAGCACATCTAAAGAATAGAATGTCTGCTGTATGCTGCAGGAAGTTCAGGGCATCCAGGCAGACTTTTACCCATTGGCCTTCTTTGGCTCTTCAAGTTTTTTTCTGACTGTTTTAACAAGGTATTAAAACTGAAGACAGGGATATAGTACTGCAACAGCTGCTGAGATTGGAATAAGTTTTTATTTCTTGTACTGGCTGCTTGGGGAAGAATCCTTTTCCTTCTTCATCCTCCTAACTGAGCTTAGCAAGGAGTGAGACATGCAGTAGCTAACTGGAACAAGAATAGGGTCCATCTATTCATTTTGAGTCTGTCAGCTCACACCTGGAGCAACTTCTGGGACCTGGAGCACTGGGCAATTCCACAAGGTATGATTTTCACGAGCAAGCAGAATTCAAAGCCGTACACAAGTCTTAATAGATATTAAGAAGACTCAGCCAAAGTCTGTTGTGGTTTTAAGTGTTCTGGGAGCAATGGCTTTTCCCTACATCTGGAGGCAGTGAATTTTTCTCATGTATTTACTGGGGGTTAAAACTGACCTAGAGGAAGTCACTGTAGGTCTATTAACCTGAGGTAAATTGCTAAAACCCAGTAATTATTCATGCTCCTAAATCTTGAGATGTTTTTTCTCTGTTGGCACTGAGAAGCAGCCCTTACTGTTACTGCAGGTTCCACTTACACCCAACATCATGCTCTCAGGTACAGGCAGTGGGAAAAAAAGAGCCCGATTTGTTCTCAGTGTTACTCAGACAGACACCCTCACCTCCTCAGAAGGCCACGCTGTTTACAAATAGGTACACAATGGTCACAAGTCTCTTCTTAGAGATGTAACTCCTGCCCCTAAAGGACAGCCCTGCAGGTTTAGGTGTTTCAGGGCTTTATTTTATCCTCCCACTGCTGGGATTGGTATGCAAAACTCCAGATTAGCTCTAAATGTCTAAACATGATGATCTAAAAATGGTGGCAGAACCCAGATCTATGCCCAGTGTGACTGTGGGGGCATGAAAAAGTGGGAGCAAGCAGAAGAAGGACTGACCTAATTTTGCAACTCTGCTGTCACAACAGCTTCCACCTACTGAAATTGTCCAAGAAGAGTGCAGAGAAGCTTGAAATACAGCTTTGGAGGCTTTTTGCCCTCCCTAATGGGGATTGAGTCTATCCTTGGGCATGGCTAGACTGTAACCCTTCGTGATTCAGAGGTAAAAATATAGATGCTCTCTCCCACACGCTTGCATTAATTTTTGGCAACACCAGGCCCTGCCCACAGCCCAGCACATTCTTCAGCTTGGTGTGAGGAACACGGTGCTTACCAGGGCTGCTTTGCCACAGTGGGTGGTGAATCTCAAGCCTGGCTGGTTTCTCTGCCCATCTCTTGGAAGTTCTCACCTTCTCCCCCACAGGGAAAATACACCAGCAGCTACAGCGAGGACTTGGGCAGCTGAGCTCACCATCTCACCAGCAAGGAGCACAAGTTCTCCCCCTAGGAGAACCTGGGGAATTTTTTTTTACTGTTGGTTTTGTGTGAAGAAGTTGTGTAGAAAGGAGTTCTTGACAGGAAATCTTGAGAAAACTGCTTTTTGGTCACACAAGATGTTCATGTAGCAACAGGATTTTTGCACTGGTGAGAACATTTGTGCTGGGATGTGAGAGTTCCTGTCATGTGGCTCCTGACCCTTCTTGTTAACATGGAACTGGTGCTCACAAAATGACAGAGTGGGCTGGCAGTGGTGGTTTATGACCAGAGATGCCTGAGATGCTTCCAGGAGGGCTTATCTTGTGGGAATGAGAGGATCAGACCTGCCCGAGCAGCAGAAAAACATTCTATTCTATTCTATTCTATTCTATTCTATTCTATTCTATTCTATTCTAGGGCCTCTGCTAGAGGACATGGCCATTAGTGAGAGCATTTCAGTCTTCCTGTACCAGCTTGGCTGGAGAAGCTGGGAGGGCTGAAGGCCATGCACAGCCCAAAGCTGGGTTGGAAATGCCTGATGTGGAGATGATTGTGGGAAGGGAGTTTCTGCTGGGCAAGGCTCAGGGAGGATGAAAGCAGCCCAGGAGAAGCCACTGAGGCAAGGTGTCTCCCTGCTGATAGCCCCTGATCTGGAGATGCCTTCGTGGACAGGGAGCCAGCTGCAAGAACTGTGTTTGCTGCCTGCCAGAGGGAAAGTCTAGGGAAAGATGGAAGCTGCTGGAATGCAGAAATCCCAAACACACAAGGGCTGCGTCATGTTTTGGTGCTGGGAGAACTGGTGGGGAGGGTGAGCCGACTCCACCTGAGTGTTAGGGGTTTGTTCTGCATTGTCTGACTGAAACTGCTCGCTGCCAAACACCTGAGAGAGGGTGCCCGGCGGAGCTGCAAAGGAAAATGCAGATGGAGGTCATGTGGTGTGACCCAGGAGTGGGAATTGCACAGCTCTGCAGATAGGGGCCTCACAGGAGAGCTGCGGGGGAGTGAGAGTCTGCACGCTCTTACTTTGGGGCAAGGAGCACAGCTCCCCAAATGTCTCTAAGGTGTAGAGATTCCTCCCCTTACTGACTCATCTGAGACCAGAATGCTTAAAATAAATCAGAAATCAAGCTTACTCATAAATCAAGTTTCAAAAAATTCCGTATTTAGACACCCAAATAAGCTTTTAAGGAAGCCTCTGGGTTGGCAACCAATTTTTCTGCAAACCAAGCCACTTGTTTAAGTGGTTAAGAGTGACTTTAACAATAAACCTTCAAGAACCACATCTGAGAACCTTTGCCAGAGAGAACTGGCTGTGAATCCTGCCTCATACACACAAATGGCCTTTTGAAGGCAGAAGGCAGCTTTACTTCCCCATTACTCTGTGGAGCCAACATACTGTTTGACATGCTGGAAGCCAGCTGGATGAATGAGAAATATTGCTATGCATTCTTAGAGAGACTGTGCCTGAATTAGCTAAACCAGAACAGCCCTCCTGCCCGTGCTGGCTATGGATAAGCAGAGATTGCTCTGCCTGTGGGGCTTCCCTGAGTAGCTGCACCAAGGCACCCACATGGAAAGAGGGAGCCAGCGCTGTCAGAAAGGATGATTTCAAATTAATACTGGAAAATACAAAATCAGCTGTTCTATAGCAATGACACAAGGAAGGAAGAAGCTGTTTGAATGTATTTAGAGACAGAAGAAACCAGATGAGCAGATCGGTCTGCTCCATTGCCATAAAGTAATTTTCTGTTTTCACTGAACTGATGCCAGGAGATTGGTTCAAACAAAAAACTAACATAATTGAAAGATAATGACTATAGATAGAATGTAGATTTGTACAGAAAATATAGGGAGTTATTCTGCAGTAATTCTACACACCCCCTGATTTCAGCAGAATAAGCTTAACATTCAAGCCCCACAGAAGGTTTTCTCTTGAGGAATGAGTCCTCCTGGCTAATCCCCAAGTGATTTACATGCACGTAAGTAAATACACAGAAGATGAATTACTGGAAAAGACCATGTTGTTTGCCTCTGCAGGGAGAATTACCCCTTTAGTTACAGTAGTGCTCGGCTCAGCCCCTGGGCATCCACATACCTGCTCCAAAGCATAACCCCAGAGGCGCCGGTCTCCTCCTCGCTCTGCTGCTTATCCCAAGCGAAGCCGCGTCTGGGAAGGTCCCGGTCATACTGGGAGCCACGGGTACCTCCGGCTGCCTCTGCCCGGCTCTTTGCAAAGCCGCCGGAGCGGGGGGACGGGCTGTTCCACCGCTCTTCTTCACCGGAGGAAAAAATGACGTTTCGCAGGGGTGGCCGCTGCCCGGCTCCTCTCCGTGTCAGGCGGGATGCGGATCCTGCGGCCGCCCCCGGCGGGTCCCGGCCGCTGCTCCCGCCCCGTCGGGGCCATCAGCACCGCGGACAGCGCCGGGCGCGGCGGGGCGGCCGCTCGGGGACCCCGGGGGACCCCGGGGGACACCGGGGGGACACCGGGAGGGCCCCGGGGCTGGGCCGCCCCCGGCCCGCGGGGGGGCCCGGCTGCCGGCGCTGACGTGCCGGTTGCCATGGCGAGCGCGGCGGCTGGAGAGGATGCTTTTCTCCCACCACGGTCGCCATGGGACCCCGCCGATTGAAAGGAACGGAGAGAATGAATAAGAGGGGGGAGGGGGAGAGAATATTTAACTAGTTTCCTCCGGGAATTTGTGCCTTTTTTCCTCTATTTTCTTATCTTTTCTTTTTCTTTTTTTTTTCTTTTCTTTTTTTTTTCTTTTTTTAATTCCCATGTGATTTCTGAAACTCAGCCTGGTCCGTTCCCCTGCTTTGCCCCCGATTTAAAACTCAGCACCTTTTTATTTTATGGAGAATGGCACTGACACCATTTCATATGTTCTCTGTCACGTGCACTTTGTTAAGCAAGTCGGAATAATCACAACCCTCCCCAAATCTTAATCAGTCACCCTCACAAACTTTTTTTCCCGCAGAATTACAACGGCTCCATAAATTGTATAACACTGCAAGTTTAAGGAAGGAAGGGATCATTTTAGTCCTGACGACCTTTCTGCCTGTGCACTAAGCAAGGAATTTTTTGGAGTACGGATTTCTGTTATTTATGGATTTCTGACCTGAAATGCATTGGTAGACTGAACCAATAAAGGCTGGGTATTTTCCTTTGTTTTCTCTCTTGGAGTTCTCCAAGTATATTTTTATAACTTTTTTTTTTTTTTTACTAGATGTCTTTCGTGGAGAAAAAAATTACAGTTTTTTATTGAAAAATACTGTCAAGGAAGAAATAATGTGGGTTTTTTCCCTACTAATTTCTGTGGTATAGTTCAGTTTAAATTTTTAAATTACATTACTAGCAGTTGAGTGGGTACCCTAGGAATCAGGTCAGAAACAGAGAATAATAGACTGGGCTAGAAATAAGTAAGGTGTGGACAGATTTTGTTGACTGAACGACATGGAGAGTGCCAACAACAATTGTCTATTCATCTTCCAGTGGAAGAACTTGGAAGGGAGCATCAGATGAAGGAACCTGGTTCAGAACACAAAGAAGGGGAGTACAGGGGAGTTCCTCAAAGAGTGTGGGTGCACCCTCCTGGGGTTTCTTGCCAAAGGATGGTGTGGGTGCAGAATTTCAAGTGAAATTGAGGACAGATTGAACAAATGTTAGGAAAAATGCTAAATAGAACTCTAAACTCATAAAACACATTGCTTTCAGAAAATCATCTGAGCTCAGTGCATTGGAGATTGGGAAAACTCCTGGAGAAAGGATTGTACTGAGGTTCAGGGAAAGGTATTTTTATAAACAAACCAATAATTTTTTGGAGTTTGGGCTGGGAGCGTGACTGTCTAAATACACCTACAATATGCCTTTGCTCTCTTAGAGAATGGCAATTGTGATGGCAGCTTGTACACCAGCTTCATGGCTAGGTACTTCACACTGTTTTTCAAAGTTTGTTGGGTATTTTCTCAGCAAGTCAGGTTTTATGTTTGGATTTTTAATTTTTGCTTTGGTTTTTTGTTTTGTTGGTTTTGTTTGGTTTAGTGGTTTGTTTGTTTGTTTGTTTGTTTTGCTTGTTTGCTTTTTATGCTTTTTCTCCCTGTGATTTGTCAGTGTTAGAGGAAGATAATCTTAATTTTTGCCTAATTTCCAGCTTGGTTTTCCTGACAGTGCAGGAGGGTGAAGGAAAGTTGCCTGACATCTGTTTTGAGGAAGTGTTGCCCAGGGAGATGGAAACTGCTTGACTGACTCACTCCTCAGTTCCTCCAGTTCAGGGGTGGAAGCTTTGGCAGCTGTAATGCACCATGTGTTAAAAGAAAGCATAAAACCCTGACAGTGGTTTTGGGGTTCACCTTCTCCTTCTCGCCCCATAGACATAAGGATGAGGACTTGAAGTATTTAGTTCTTTATTTAGTATTTAGTTTTTTATAAGCTTTGCTTGCACTCTCTTCTCCAGTGGCTGTTGGATTGGTCAAACCTTTATAAAATCCCTGCACATCATTTTGGTATTGATAAACTGGAAGAGGGTGAGGATGTGCCCCTTCTTCAGTATATCCAGAGAGCCTGAGACATCAGTCATTGTTGTTAGAGACTTGTTTCTCTGACAAGACCTAAGCATTTTCTCAAGTTTTTCCCAAACCACCCCTGTCATTCCAAATCTGATGTCAGTTGTTGCCAGAGCCACAGTTGCTGTTGATTATTTTGGAACTGCTTTTGTGGGGTAAAGTAATTTCCATTCATTCAGCATCGACCTGATTTTATTGTGTGGGTTTTTTTGACCAAGCCTGGAAGTAAATCTCAGATTTTTTTTTTTTGACACTTGTCATATTCCTGGTATTAAGGAAGCTTTTATTCCTGCCAGTGAATCCAGAGACCAACCCAGACAGAGATGGCAGGTACCCCAACTGACACTTGGCAAGTGACAAAAGGGTTCACCACCAGAAATTTTGCTGTGGGGAGGAGAAGCAGCGAAATAAATCCAAATAGTGAGCGGTGTTGTGCCTTCTGTGTATTGGGATCATTATGGCTGAGTTACTCCCTGGGGTGCAACTCCATGTGGAGTCTGTGTTTGCAGGGGCAGGCAGGGGGAAACCATTGCCCTTTTTGCACAGGGCTAGACTCTGATCTGGTCTTGATAGTCCCTATGGATCCCTTCCAGCTCAGGATATTCTGTCATCCTGGGTTTTCTCTTTTTTTCAGGGGAATCAGGCTCTGGGGTCTAGTACACAAAGGTCACCAGCCCCGGGGTGTTGGAGGCAGCTCTGGGGTTGCACCAGGAAAAGTCTGTCTTAAATTCCTGTCTCTGTTGGTGCCTCAGAGGTGCAGTTCTGGATCCATCATTTAACATCTCTGGGCCAAAGTCTGATCAGGAGAATCTGCACTGGGTTGAAGTGAAGCTGCTGTCCCCTGAAGCCCCGTGGTGAGGCACAGCCTGTTACTGGTTAAACACTCCCCACTGGTTGTCCTGGGGCTGAGTTTGGCTCAGAGCCTCGAGAGCATGCACCAGTGCATGTATGACTCCAGGTTCTCTAAGAATGCTGCATTTCAGCCTGGACAAGGATCCCTCAGTGTGAATTGTGCCACTAAAGGATAGCCCACCAAGGGCAGGGCTTCTTGTTTTGCTCTGTTTGTTGTTTTCACCTGTTTAAATCCCAGCAGTGGTTCAGAGACTGGTGACAAATGCTCCACAGCTGAGCTAAAACCGTATCTTTTAGCTGTGCTCAGACCTCAGAGGGGCAAGGTCAGACCTTAGAGGGGTCTGAGCACAGACATGTGAAAAGAAAGTGAAATTCTGAGATAACAAGCTCTGGGAACACCTTATAAGAGCTTGGTGTGGAAAATAGTAAGTTGCCTGGAGGAAATATGACTCACTCTCACTGATGTTTGGGAAAGTAGGGGGATGTCTAGGTTTCTGTTCAGTTAAAGCTTGTTATGAACTCATTTACTTTGCTTCCTCCCCAAGCACTGCATGCAAAGCAGGAGTCACTGGCTCTTGGAGTGAATATACTGTGCTGTGCATCCTGGTGGATGTCATTCCCTGTGACCTACATGCACAGAGCAGCTGGGATGAGTCACATCTCTGTGGCTGAGACTGCCACAGCTCCTACATTCTTGAATTAATACATATTTTTGAAACAGAGCAGGACTGATGTCGAACCATTCATTGAGAAGCAGCAGTAAGATGTGTAGTAGCTTTGAAGAGAAGCTCGTTCCCTGGAGACTTTGATCCCTTGCCTCTTACTCAGAGAGAGTTTCCAATCCTGTGCTGATGCCAAAGACAGGCAAGAGGCTGAGGACAGAAAGGATTGCTGGCAATGCCAGTCAGGGAATGCTAAACAGGGAGGCAACTGTGGCATCAGAAGGGGCTATGGCAAGCACAGGAAACATGGATAATCCAGTGCTAAGGAAAACAGAGTCACAATTTATTATTTCAATCTGCACACACTCCTGGCTGAACACGACTAATTTGATTGTTGGGGTGGCTACCTCCTGCTCAGCAGAACAAAATCTGTTTTACTTTCCTGATAGGGCCAGGGAACCCAAGGTGGCTCAGATGTGGTCAGTGTTGTTTTTTGTCTGCTTTGTATAGGGCAGAACTGGGGATGTGAGCTTGCCTTAAACCAAACCAAAGTAAAACAATGCACACTGAACCCCAAATTTATGAATTGCACACAGACCTGCTGCAGCCATAAAAGCATCCTGTCAGACAGTAGCCCTTAGTCCTCAGCCTCTTTCACTCAGCTGAGACTTTTACATGAAATTTTTCCCTGTGATCCAAAAATGAACTAAGCATTGAAGAGACCAAGCCTTCCTTGCAGCAGAGGTAATTAGTCTCTTTGGTGCTGAAGTGTCTCCTGAAAACAGAATGAGAGGCTTGCTATGTTGAGAGCAATGGTAAAATAGATTGCCAAAATCTGGGCTAAATTCTGATGAGCTCTGTCTTATGCTGGGGGAAAAAGAAGGAAAAGGAAGTGAAATGGTAGAACTGTGAATTGAGTCCTTATCACCCTGGCCAATGTAGAGAACATGCTTCTCTCTCGGCCTAGAAAAATTAAGAAGTAGGACTTCCTTGAAATGATGAAATTTTACTCTTTTGGATAATCACCAAGATTCTGCAGGTAAAAATTCCCATAAAAATTTTTACATGCACATATTTAATGCATGGGCTATTTTCAGATACTTTTCAGAAGATCCTTGCCTTGTCTCATCTTTGGTGAAGGAGAGGGAGGGGTTCCCATAACTTTCTCATCTTATGTACTTTCCTTTCTCATGCTTTCCTCATGCCTTTCTCATGCCTTTTTAAACACAAAGACACTTGCCTGTGCTGTGATGGAGTCTATTTAGCAAACCAGGCATTGAGCTTGGGGATTCCACGTGCTCCAGCTGTCCTTGTTCACACTCCTCTGGTCAAGGCTGGATGATGGCTGCAAAACCAGCTCCACCTGCTCCCTGCAAAAGATGCAGTAGAGTGGCTTTACAAGGAAAACACACCCAAGAAGTGCTGCAGGTGTGTTTGCTTTGAGCCTGATGGCAATCTCATCAAAACCATTAAAAGCCATCATCTGTCACTCACTGGGGACACAAGATTTTCTTACTTGAAGAGATGTGGTAATTTCTTTGCCCCACTGTGCAGAGAACTGAGGTGATCTGTGAAGCTCTCCAGCCCTCAGTTTGAATCCTGTCTGGGAGCAGCCTAAATGGAGTCACCTTTTCAAGTGTCAGCAGTGGCACTGCTGCACTCAGACCTTTTATCTTCCCTGGGTGAAGCAGTAGCTGCCCACCCAGTCCCAGAGCCAAAGGGAGGATGGATGGTGCAGGGAGGTAGGGATGGCTGTGGGACCGTGCTCTCCCCCTGAGTCAAGCCCGGGGGGACAGTGAGGCTTTGGCAGGTGGTGATCCCAGAGTGGCCTCACAGAGCAGGGGTATTTGGTGAGGTGACACTGTGTCAGGATGTAAATGCCTCTCTGAGCATCAGCTGAGCACCCAGGTCATCAATCCTTTCTGGGACAGGTTCAAGTTTTACTCCTCAAGCTGGGAGAGCTCAGAGACATCTGTGGCTCTTAGATTGCCTGGGGGGAAGGACAGAGAAAGATGAACTTCCACTCCTCCCCTATCATCCCAACAGATTTTCACAATCGAGGCAGAGAAAATTCTCTCATGAATAAAACTGAACAAAAGAGAAATGTATTATTTCAAAGAGGCACAGAAAACAGTGGCCACGGGTGGTTATTGTCATTTACTGTCTATAGCTTGCTTTTGGGAAAACGATGTTCAAAGAGATCTGTTCCTTATCCCAACCTCTTGGCCAAGAAGGCTCCACCATCAGGAACTTGACCCGAAGGATTTATAAACCAGAAGAGAGATGCAGCAAAAATCTGCCAAGGCTGCACTTACGCTTCCTCAGTGGCACGCCACTGTAACTCTTCACACATTCACCCAGACAAAACCCCGCAGCAGTTCCGCGTGGTTCGTCTTTACCGAGCTCCCTGCATGAAGAACGAAGTTCCCTGAGCTGGCCCGCGTTTCGGAACGCAAATCGCTGCTGCCCTCCCGCGGCACCTCCGGGCGTCCCACAGCATCCCTGCTCGGATCCCCTGCTCCGGGAATCCCACATCAATCCCCGCTCGGATCCCCTGCTCCGGGAATCCCACAGCATCCCTGCTCGGATCCCCTGCTCCGGGAATCCCACATCAATCCCCGCTCGGATCCCCTGCTCCGGGAATCCCACAGCATCCCTGCTCGGATCCCCTGCTCCGGGAATCCCACATCAATCCCCGCTCGGATCCCCTGCTCCGGGAATCCCACAGCATCCCTGCTCGGATCCCCTGCTCCGGGAATCCCACATCAATCCCCGCTCGGATCCCCTGCTCCGGGAATCCCACAGCATCCCTGCTCGGATCCCCTGCTCCGGGAATCCCACATCAATCCCCGCTCGGATCCTCTGCTCCCCAGGGACAAGCGAGAGCCCCCAGGCACCGGGATCTCCTCACCGGGGCTTTTCACACCTCCTCCCACTCGGACACCTGAGTTTGAAGCCTCATTTTTTTAAATCAGAGGGTGGTAACAGCTTAACTGGGCTGCTCATTGCTCTTTGGAGGAACATGCTTCTCTCCTTGAGAGACGTGCAAAGTCATGACTGTCAATGCTGAATTGCTGAATCTGGGCAGTGACAGTGCCAACCATGACCAGGTTTCTCTGAAACCCATTTTTTCCCCTACATTTGCCTATTAGGCCTTCCCAATGACTGGCTGGAGAAGGTGGTGACTCTTCAAGAGGCCGTGTTGTCTCATTTGTCTTCCCCATCTCACACATTTACACTCATTTCTTGCAGTATCAAGGGCCAGAGATGCCTGCACTGCTATAATGAGCCTTCAGGAAAGGAGAATTATTATTGAAGGAATGTCAAGACAACAGCAGTTGCAGATTAAATAAATGTACTGTGCTGGGTGACAGCTGGGGAGGTGCTGATGTGTTAAACAGGGCTAAATTCTGTACTAAGTTTAAGCGTGAAGTAACTACCCTGAAATAAGTCAAGTAGCTTTGGTCTGACTCCAGTATATTGGAGAGCAAAATTGGCCTTGCAATTTTGTGAAAAAGTGCAGCAGATGAAGAGCTTCAGAAAAAGCTCAGTCAAGAGAGCGTTGGTCAAAGCTGTTGGATTTCATTCTGTCTTTTCTTTTCTGGTAGCATTTCTGGGTCTGGCTTCTCATACCACATTTCTCTGTTTTTAGAGGGATTTTTGGATTTGCTTTTATAACAGAGGCCTGGACTCTGCTCTCACTTACACTGTCATATGCCTGCCTATTTCGGTGTAGTTCAGCTCTGCTTGAGCTTTCATAAGCAAGAAAAACAAAAATGACAATTGTTTTTATTGCAGCTGAGCAGCAGGTGAGTCACAACTGGCACAACAGACCCCTTGAATGCTGTGAACAGAAACACTTGGGGCTGACTTCTGTCCTCATATACAAACCCTGCTGACATCAACATCTGAGGGTAAAAATTTGGCATCTCTTGCCTCTGCCTGTCCCTCAGCTTTGTAATTGGCACTGGCTTTGAGAAGAGAGGACAAATCTCACTGCTGGCAGCCTTGTGCTGGGGCCACAGCCTAAATTACCTGTCCCACCTCACCTCTTCCTCCAGTCCCTCCATACTCTGATGGAATTCAGCACGATGATGGTGCTATTTCTCTTCTTCCAAACCAGCACCACGCAGAAACACCTCTGCTGGTACCAGCCTTGGTTTGCAAATGAACCCAAGTTTCGCCCAAGTTGGTTTGTGCAGCTGGTGCTCTGGAGCACAGAAGTTATGGGAATTTTAAGATTCTCAGGAAAGGAAAATGGAGGTGGATGTCTCCCCTGTTGTTAGTACTGTCTGACCTTTTTTTCTGTACATTCTCTGGTGTATCATTTAGTGTGTGAGCACTTCAGGGAAGAGGAGAGGAAGGAAATATCCTTAGTGGGCTCTTTTGTAAAATGAGGTAGATTTGGTGATTTTTTTTTTTCCCAACAATAGATTTAACAAATGTAGACTTAACACTGTGGACATTACTCTTTCAAAGTGTTCAGGCTTCTCTTAAACTGTGCACTTGGTTTGGAAAAGGTTGTAGTGCTTACACCTGAGTGAGGTTAAACCCTACCTTTCCACTTGTACTGGATGGTATATTTTTTAGGCAATATGCCTGAAATCTGTGTAGAGGCACATGGCCTGCCAGGTATGAGCCTCTGTAGATGGAAATGATGGATAATCCTATTGGAAGGGATTGGAAATGATTTCTGAAATAGATTGGTCCCAAGACACTGCAGTGCTCTACCTAACATTAGTGCATTGTCTGTGTTCTTACTCTCCTTGGACTGACCTGCAGCCACTTTGCCAGCTTGGAAAGACAGCTGATAAGTGTATTTAGGGGGCAAAGCTGCTTTTATAAACAAGCTGTGAAGCCCCTGGTGAGTATCTTTCAAGATCTAGACTAAGTAATTGAACGGGTGCAGGTCTAATCAAGTTGCCCTGCTCTGGGCTGGAGGTGGCTGCCTCAGCAGGGTGATGGATGTGGTTCAGTTGTGCCAGCCCTGTTTCTGAAGTGGTGAGCTAATGAAATGTCAGTGGCAGTGATGGACTGAGTTAGAGGCAGATGGGGTTTTGAATCTGCTCCTGCTGGTGCTCTCCTGTTATCTGCAGTGAATCATGCACAGCTGTGGCTGCTGGAAGATGAGCTCCAGAGTCTGGGCTAAAAAAGGAGCAATGAGAAGCTCTCAGCTCCTGCTCTTCAGGCAGGAGAAAATTTTTTTATATGGTGAGTGAGATGTGTTGCCTTGTGCTAAGTTACTCAGAGAAGGGAACAGAATACAACTCTTACTTCTTTTTAATGACTCCTTGCAGGGAGGCAAAGCCTGGCAGCCTGGGAACAGGAGGTCTAAACACTCCTTCAGTGTTCCAAATCACAGAAATATGAGTCTCTTACAGATACCTCAGTAGGTGGTTTAACTATAGCCTTTAATCCTCCTGTGCCTCAGCTCTCTCTTTTTTAAGATACAGATACACTTTGCAGCCATGCTGGCAGTATAAATATCTCAGGGACTGTGATATTTTCTGCTATCTTGTTACTGTGGTTGCAAAATATAGAGGCAGGGCATTACTCTTTATTGTTAAATTTCCAGAACTGGCATTTTAAACTAGTGTATGTTTTGGAAACAGAGTGAGGGAGGGCCGGAGACAGAGAGGACTTGCTCAGCCTGGGCAGGGAAAGGGCAAAAAGGCTGCTCCAAATCTTTCCCTCTGGTTATGGGGCTGTGCTGATGGATTTTGAGGGGAAAGCCTGCACGACTTCCAGGCAGTCTGCTGCTGCAGCACAGAGCTCAGAAGGTCTGCAGCTGAGGACCAGAGGTGTCAGAAAGCTTGTCAAAAACCACCATGAGTCTGCTGAAATCGCCTTCATAAAATAATAAAAGATGCACCTTGACATTTCTGAGCATGAGGGATGAGAGGTCACAGGAATTTGGGGTCCTGCAGCAATGCCCTTACAGGCCAGCAGTATTTTGGAGCTTTACTGTTTTGTGCTGTACCCTATATAAGGCATGTGATTAATCCACTTAACTTGTGGGTACCAAGTGCTTGACTTAAGGAGAGAAAGGGTCTAATATGGGGCTTAACACCTCAAGTGGATTTCCTGGCAAGCCTAGGCATGAGATTTTCCTTACAGAGATTAGTTAGATTGCTTGGTAGAAATGGAAATCAGAAGACCTGGGCATGGTTAAAGGAGGAGACAAGGAAGGGATGGTGTAACTTAAGGTTTTTCTATGGGCTATGAGAAGATAATGTATTTTGGGAAGTGGAAGGCACTTTTTTAATGATGGGAAAGAACTGTGCTTTGAAAAGCCATGATATGAGAGGGATGGAAATGGAGGATATGTAGGAATAAAAGGCTCTGAGACCAGGAGAATAGATTTATGAAGTGTAGCCAAGTGAGGAATAATATAACAGTGAGAAAGAAAAGAGCTCAGCATCTACAGCAGATCATTCTTACCTTTCTTTAACATTTTCCTGGCATAACATGGAAGAACCACAAAATTGCCACTTCATGCTATGTTTCAGCTTCTATCTGGGACAACACTTGTTCTGCTTCTGATACAGAAGCCTATAAAACCTGCTTTGAAACAGAGGGGTCATTTAATCCCTGTGCTGGTGACAGCATCTCTGCAGGTGACCAGAGGGTGTTTGAGCAGCTGCTGGCAGTTCCACAGCCCGGGCTGACTGAGCCCCATCCTTCAGTGGAACTGCATCAGTGATCCTTAACAAGAATTTGGAGATGTGCAAATGTTCACAGCACAGTACACGTTTACACGCACGCAGTACACATGCACACGTTTATCCGAGGAGAATTTCCCCCAGCGCCAGCCGTGTCCTGTTCTGCACCTCCAGCTCTTTCTCCCCGATGGAGGAGAAGGGTGAGAGGTCCTCCTGTGGCTGCTGCCTGCTTGGAGGCTGAGAGGAAGGTTTGGGAAGTGCTGACATCAATTTTGCCGCAGACTCAGCAGAGGGAGCCCCGCGTCCAGCGCTGGAGCTGAGGAGGGCGCAGACCTGGCGCATCTCGGAAAGGAAGGTCGCCTTCCTTTTCCTCCCTCCCCGGGGAGCCCGAGCTTGCCGCTGGAGTGGGAATGCCTCGGCAGGACCGCACGGATCCCTGTGTGAGTGCTTTGTGCTGCCGTGTAGTTTTTTGAAGCGCTCAGAGCCTGTCCCTTTGATGCTGTGCTCCCCAAGCCAGCTCTCCCACCACGTCCCTGGGGTGGCTGTCGTTCTGCTGGAAAAAGTGATGGAGGAGGAGGAGAACTCTATATAGAGTTGGTCTGCATTGTCCAAACTCGTTTGCTATTCAGTGGAGTTCTTTTACTCTGAAATTGCCCAAACATCCTGCTCTGCCACCAAAGGGCTGGTGCGTGCAGGCTGGGGAGGGACATGTTTCTCTTGTGTGACAACTCCTGAACAGCCTCCCTGGGTTAAATATTAACCTATTGCTGCTGATCTTCCAGGCCATTTTACTCTATCTCCAGTTCTCTTGACACACAAGGAAAATGTTTGGAGTGTAATTTGAATTTTCTATGCCTGGCTGCTTCACTGTTAATTTTTTGACTGAAAAAATCAGGCTTTCAGTTAAATGAATATTTTTAAGAAAATGTCTTACTACTCATAAAATATTTTTGGTCAAAACCTAGCATGTTTTAACTTTCATCTGCAAGGCCTTCATATTTGTGGCAGTCACTGTGTGAGAACATTTGCTTCTCATGTTAACAGATTTTTTTTCCCAACAACAATTGGGACTTTATTTTGGAAACTTCCTGTTTTCCAGAGAGTTTTCTGTTTGAGCAACCCGTGTGCCCAGCCCTGGTTCAACAAAAGCTGTTCATATTCCAGGCCAAGAGGCAGAGGAGAGGATGGGCAGCAGTGGTGTTTTTGTGGTTGTGCATTGTTCAGGACAGCAATAGTTAAGAAAAGATTACTCTAAAAGAAAACAAGCAAAGAACCAACCTCGGTGACCTAGGAAATGAAAAACATTTCCTGTTTCTTTATCCCAAAACTTTAAGGTCTGAGACATTTTCAGGTGGATCTGTTTTGTTTTTTCACATGTCCATGATTTACCTGAGCTGAAGGGGTTGCTGTGTCTCTGGTGGGCAGGAGGTGAAGCCCTGCCCAAGGCATCAGACCTGATGTTCCTGTGAGCTCACTTTTTGTTTTCCTCACTTCTTGCCTCTCCTTTCTCTTTGCACTGAAGGAGGAACCTGTCCTCTCTGGGGTCCCAAACTGAATTTTGACATGATCACCCTGCAACTTGAGCTAAAACGGGTTTGCCTGTTCCAGTAGGTAAGAGTGAAGAGAACAAGCCCTACTAGAAAATGCATTGGCCTGCCTATGATTTTTAAACATAGTTTGGCATGTAATTTGATTTCCTTTAAAACAGGCCAGCTGGTAAAAGTCTAGCTCTAACAGGCACTTGAGAGGAATCTCAGCAAGTTAACATGCTTTTAACACACCCTGCTCCATCATTCATAAAGACTTACTGGAGAGCAAGCAATTGTGCTCTCTAATGGTGCTGTCTGGTCTGCTGGAGCACACGAGGCACTTTCCAGTCTCTACCACCACCCTGTCTCCTGAAACAGAGGGTAATAAACCCTGAGGAACAGCTTGTGAGCCTGTGTCTCATGTTCAGTTGTGACCTGACTGAACAGGACAGTTCCCACCCTTAAATAACAGCATCCATGCAAGCATGGCTGCTTTGATGGGTAGATCTCCCTGCAGAGGTTTCACCCTTGATCAGAGCAAGTCAGCCGTGACCACCATGGGCAATTGCTGTCCTGGGAGGACAGTAAGGACTCCAAAATGCTGGTGGAGAAAAGAGGGATCTTGAACCCCCTGCCCCCTCTGGCCTAATACAATTTGATTTTCCCTGCAAGCACACCAGACCTCCTCAGGGGGCCACAGCAGCTCTCTTGGATTGAACTGGCTGAGCCCATGGGCTAAAATCCTTATGGGCCTTCTGCCTGGGCTGGCAGGCAGCTCATCCCTCAGGGAGTAACAGCTTCATGGCATTCCTTCGTGCATATGGAGAGCTAGCACAGGTTTCCCCCACAGAACAGGCGAAGTAGGAACACTGAGGTGGGCTGTATGGGAAACAGAGGAAATACAGAGGGGTTGCTTGGATAAACAGGAGGGAACAGCCTTTTTCCCAGGCCCTGTGGTCCCTTGGCAGAGGAGCTGGCTGAGGCAGGACATCTCTGCCAGCCCTTCTCCTCCTGCTCTTCTGCTCTTCCACCAGCCTAGCCAACGTGCAGGGCAAGGATGCCTTTGAATTTCGCCCACGCCAGTCCAAAACAGAAATTAAAGTTCTGTAGGGCTGACCTGCACCCTTGACTGGACTCCCATGCCCTGCATATCCCCTGCACAGATGGGCAGACTCCAGGCACTGTTGGCAGGCCCTCCAGCTGTGCTGCTTTGGGGTGCAGAGCACAGCACTACTGGAAACCCTCGAGGTGAAGGAGACCAAACCACTCTCTGGGTCCTGGAAAATGTGAAGTTGTGACCAATAATTCCAGGACGAAGATGGGAGCATTTCAAAGTGAATGGCAGTGCATACCACCAGCCCAAATTACTTTCTTTAGCCAGGTTGAGTACCAAGGTGAGGAGGATGGCCTTGAACCAAGGAGTCCAATCTGAGCTGCCTGCAGCCAGAGCAGCCCCACTGGGCACCCTGAGGCTGGCAGGGCTGGTTTCCAGCTCTGCCTCACAGGAGAGAGCTGCTGCTCTTGCTCCAGGGGTGCTCAGGGGTTGCAGCCCAGCTGGCTGAGGCCCCAGGACGGTGTGGGAGGATGTGGTGGCACCAGCAAGGGAAGGGGGAGCAGCTGTGGGGCGGGTGCCGCCTCTGAGGAGGCTGAGGCATTGCTGGGGGTGTTTGGCCCAGAGCCTGGTGGCTGCACTAAGTGTAGCCACTGGGAGGTCATTTATCATATCCTGTGCAACCAGCCACCCTTCAGCAGCAATTACTGCTCTTTAACAGCTTCCAAACAATGCTCCCTGCAAGCTGTGCTTGCTGTCAGAACCTAAAAAAACAGAGGGTGAAAAATCCCAAACCTAACCAAACAAAAACGCAGCTTTGCAGGGAATTTGTGCTTTTCTTTTAAACTCAACAGGTGTTCCTGGTCACCCTGCAAAACCACAGGGAAAATATCTGCATGCCACCAAAATGAAGCAACTCCAAACCAAACTCTGTGAAGATAATCCCAGCTTTTGCTTTTGTTTGGTAGAAATGAACGAGAAAAAAAAAGAAAAAATGCTTCAACTCTGGGTTTTCATGATGATAGAGTGGGAGCTTTCACCACCATCCCAGCTTTGGACTGCATCTGATGCAGGCTCATGGAGACAGGGGACTGTTATTAGAGCTGCGTGAATAATCTACAGCAAGTAACTGAATGGAAGTGTTTGGCCTTTTATCTGTTTGCAAACTATCTGTGAGCCTGCCTGGATGTTCTTGAATGTGTTTGTTGTTTGAGATAATACTGCCCATAATTTCTGTGAATAATCATTTATTTGTGGCCTGCCTACGAGCATTTAGATAGTCAAAATGTCATTTTTGTTCCATGGTTACATGAGTGCAACCCTGAGACTTCCACAAGAGTACTCACAGTCAGGAGTGGTAAATTCACTTTGTGTAAAACCCTATTGAAATCTTCTTGGGAAATGCAAGTCCATCTGCAATATTTGTGGAGGAGGAAAAAGGGAGAAAAATGCAGTTAAATAATAGTGTGTGTGTGGGGGGGGTTGGTAAAATTTGAAAAAGCATTTTCAGGAGATTCCCCTGTGCCCCTGCAGCCCGTGGAGGAGCTCACACTGGAGCAGGGGGATGCTCAGAGGAGGCCATGCCCCCTGGCAAATTGCAATGGAGAGAGGAGCCCACACTGGAGCAGGTTTGCTGGTGACCCTGTGGGGACCCAGGCTGGAGCAGCCTGTTCCTGAGGGGCTGACCCTGTGGAAGAGTGATCCTCGTGGCAGCAGTTTGCTGCCTGTGAGATGGACTCACCCTGGAGGAGCTCATGGAGAGCTGTCTCCCGTGGGAGGGACCCCATGGTGGAGCAGAGGAAGGACTCCTCTCCCTGAGCAGCAGCAGGAACAAGATGTGATGAACTGACTGGAACCCCCATTCCCTGTCTCCCTGCAACACTGGGGGAGGGCAGGAGGAAGAGCTGGGAAGGAAGAAGTGGTAGGGAGGTGTTTTTTAAGGTTTTATTTTACTTCCATACTGCCCTGACCTTGTTAGGAGTAAAGTCAGTTAATATCTCTAATTCAGGCCTGTTTTGCCCATGCTGGTTTTTGGTGGGTGACCTCTCTCTGCCCATGGACTCTCAGTTACGTTTCCTCTCCCCTGTTTGCCCTGTGCTCAGGGGCCAAGGCAAAGACAGCAAACATTCCACCCACGAGCTCCACAAGCCACCTGAGCTGGACAGCACAGGAGTTTTATAACCACCTTGTCCTCCAAAAAACTGGTGCAAACTCCTTGCCTGGAGCACTCTGAGCCCTGCCATGTTGTGACCACTTGTCCAGGAGCATCCCAGACTGGTCTCTGACAGACAGCAAGCTCTGCTAGCAGCTTGGAGAGGAGTTTCTTTGGCAGCAGTGCAGGCAGGACCAAGAAGATTTTGCAGAAACAGCTCTTGTGCTTGTCTTCATCTACAGTTCATTGGTTACCCTGCAAGGCTGGATGGTTTTGTGATAAGGACACCTTGAGGGGTAAATTGCATAGGGGTATTAAGGAATAAATAGTCAATGCTATAGACAGCTAAAGTACCTGCACCACAAGTGGAGATTTATTTTCAGGGGAAAAACAATACTTGCAAACAAATCAGAGCATGAATTCATTTTGGGTGTCTGTAAAACTTTCTTCTTCAGTTCCTTCAGCAGAGTCTTCTTGTTTATCCATTGCATTCTGAAAGCAATGTACTACAGACAGTTATTTCTTCTGCAAATATTTCCCAACTCCTGAACCCTCTGTTTCCAAATAGTTTTTCTCTGAACTATTGTATGTGGGTAGGCATTTTCAAAACATTAGATCTCCCTTGGCTCCCCAAAGAGCAGTGTGGGCTCCACTTTTCTGTTACCTTGTTGCAGGCTGCTTAGAAAGCTGATGGACAGCACATCAGTGACAGTAAAATCTAAAGTAGTGTGGGCAAAGGTGTGGGCTCGGGTTTGGGAAATGAAACAGGCTGTGACCTCATGCAACTGTACTTTGTTTCCTTCTCCAGACCTTGTCTTTACCACTTAAAACCATGAACATATGAGGTTTTCTACAACAGATGAAGGAAAGAAAATTAAACTTTCTGTAATGGAAGGGGGAGGAAAAAAAACCCCCACTGTTCTTTCTTTCATCCTCCCTGCTCTCCTCTCTCTGTCATTTTGCTAGGTACTTCCATCCTCTTTTCTTCTGTTCCACCCCTCATTCTGGCTTGATTATTGTCCCTCTTCCTTGTCTTATTCTTTCTTCCCCAGGCAGATTTTGGTGGAGGGGAGTCATTTGAGGGAGTGTGTATCTGCCCATCCAGCTTGTGACCAGAACAGACTGAAATGAGAATTGCACTGAAGATGAGGCTTTTTTTTGTGGAAAATGAAAACAACAACAACTTATTATTGACA
>VXBQ01016229.1:0-13033 GCA_013400175.1 Phainopepla nitens
CAATGTAGGTGGTGTATTGAGATCACCCTAGACTTGCCAGATCCCACAACATTTGCNGACTTGCCAGATCCCACAACATTTGCCCTGTGCACCTGACATTGTCAGGGTCACTATCATGCTGTCTGTCCCTCCCAAAGAGTACCTCCAATACTGTTGCTGCAGAGTTAACTCAGCAACAATGAACGACTCCATAGATCATAGGGCGAAGAGGCTAAAAAGCCTTTATTAAGAAAAGAACTCAACTTTTATAGGTGAGTTCATTAGGTTGACTTGCATTGGTCAGCAGGTTAAGAAGCGAAGACACCTTCTCAGCCCATTGGTGAAAGAAAAACAACAAACCCCTGAAAAACATCTCAAGACAAACATTATGAATCTCACATACAAACACCAGGTGCAGATATTGTTTATAATTCTCTTTGCACTCCCTCACAATCGTCCAGGATAGCCTGAGGAAGTTGCTGATTTTTCTCTCGGACCAGGCTGTCAGCACCCACACAATGTCACCACTTCTCTCAGCTGTTGGATCTCTTCCTCAAGCGTTTTCCAGTGCATTCTGTGATGGTGCTCCTCCATTCTCCCTCTGTGGACAAACCTCTCTCACACTCATTGAAAAGCACTCCCAGAGGGAAAGAGGCCCTGGCTCCCTTACAAAGACCTGATTCATACCTGAGTCCAGAGTCAAGGGTCCCAAATTCCTTGCCTCACCACCATCCAGCAGCACTCCAGTACCCATGAGGTCCCAGACCCGAAGTAACCAGGTTGTATAAGCCTCACACCCCCATTGTACAATGTCTCTGTGCAGATTACAGAGACTTTCATGTCAGGAACTCGGTGGTGATTTCAACCACTGGCTCCCCTGCAGGTTGTGAGGGCCCTCCTTTCTTACCCTTATTAACTGGGTGCTCTGATTTTATCTTAGACCTTTTCATTTCCACAAGGGCGGAAATGCTGCTGACTGTGACTGTCCTTGCGGTTCAGCTTGAGCCTGGATGGTTGTGACATCTGTGGGTTCCACTGCTGAACCATCTCTCTTCGAGGCAGGGGGACGGTTTCCCAACAGCTGAGGAAATGCACTCCTTCAGCATCTGTCTCATCTCGTGCATCTCCTTCACCCACTCCGGGTGGTTCATTTTTGAGGTGGGCTGTGGGGCAGGATGAGGTGATGGGGAGCATCCCTAGTCTCTAGGGCAGTGTCAGGCTCTGTGGCAACATCCCTATTCTCTGGGGCAGGGTCAGGCTCTTGTGAAAGCTCTTGATGAATGATGGAAGTACACCAGGTAGAAAGGAACGTGCTAGGGTCTGGTTCTAAAAGCACTGCACGTGCCTTCAAAGAATCAGAGAAATCACTGGATGGCTTGAGTTGAGAAGGACATAAAAAATCATCCCGTTCCAACCCCCTGCCATGGATAGGGAAGTCACAATTGTCTTCAGTCAGAAATTAAACCCATCATGTTTTAGACCAAAGAGTGGAGAGAACCTCAGCACAGCCCAGTGAGTATAACCTGCAGGCAGGAAAACATTGAGGGAATGATGGCAGAGTTCCATAAAACAAAGATTTGCATGGGGAAAAAAGAGAAGAGAATGTTATCCTTGTGGCAACACTTGGACTAAGTGCAACAAGTGCAATTAGCAGGTGGTAATTAGCAAAGCAAACAATGGGAAGTAGCTCGGTGCATTGCACAGACAACAGAACTTGTGTTCTGGCACCTTGGCAAGGACAACTTGGCTGAAAATGACGAACAAGTACAAGAATTGCCTGCTAGAGCCTAATGCACACATCCACCTGTGCCTTGAGAAATCCTCGAGCACAGGATTGAAGTGAAGAAAGGCGAGTGTAACCTGGACTGTAAAATCTCTGGAGTTATCTCATTATTCATCCTCTGACTGTTGAAGTGGTTCTTTGTCACAGGTCAAATCTTAAGAGTTGCACTGAAACAGAGACAAGAGGGATCCAAGTATAATTAACAAATTTGTGCCAGGCCCAGCTCAAGAACTTGGACAGTGCAGGGAAAAAACCCTTATTATTAGAAAATAACAGGATGAAACCTGTGTTCTCTAGAGCAACCATTATCTCCAACCCTCTTTTCTCTTTATAAAATCAGTTCATAGAAGAATTCAGGATTAAAGTACAGTTTATTCCTGGGACAAGTTGCATCTCCCAGGTACAGCAGCTCTATTTATAAAATCTCTGGCCCTGGAAACCATTCTTGGCCTAGGAGCTTTCACCTGCACTGAATGCAGGAGTAGAATGTGTACTGGGGAGAATTTGTGGACACTAAGGACACACTGACCATGAGTACCAACATCATCAGGAAAAACACAACTGGAAATTGTGAGATCTCTAAATGTAAGGTGAAAGAAGAGGATTTTTGTAGAGTGCATCTATCCAAGCCAAAGAAAACACAGTGGGATTTTTAATGTTAATAGGGCAGAAAACTCAAATATATACCACAATCTTTGACCCAGTTTTGGGTGCTGCCGGTTCTGGGCTCCCTGGTTTTAAAGGCAATATTTTCCTATCCAACCCAAACATAACTCTTCCAAATTCATGCAGGGATAGCATCTCCTCTGGAGTTTGTCTCTTCTAGGAGAAAAAACTGTGAGGGACTGTAGAGAATCAGAAAATTTAGATACAAAGAAATACCTTTTCTTGCTATTTTTCTCCCACGTCCAGCAGATCACGTCTCAGTATGGTCATTGAAAGGTCTCTCAGGATGTCAGTTGCTTTTATAAATCCCTCCATAAAAGAAACAAGGATGGCAACAGCATTAGGGAGACAGGCAAGAGATCATCACAGAAATCTGAGGATGTTTTGCCATCCAGATATTTCCTGGTGCAGCAAAAGGAGCAAAACTAACTGGAAATTCTGTGCGTCGAGGCAGCTGCCAGATGCCATGCTAGCCTCTGGAGCACATTGCCCAACATTCCTGCCAAGCTTTCCAAACCCTACATCCCTTTGGAACCAAGTAGTCCTTCCTGAGTCCTGATCACACTGAGCCCAGTTGCACACTGAAAACACAAAATTTTGGCTAAAGTTATGTTTTCTGAAAAGCATTGCAAATTCCTTACCTTCCACCTAGTGAAGGAGCCCTTTGGGGCCTCAGGAGATCTGGGCTTGCAGGACTCATCCCTGAGCAGTGAGCCCAGTGCAGCAGGCTCCCCCTTCAGCCTGTGCACACTGGTCCTGCTGCCTGGGAGTGAAAGGGTTAAATACACACGGGTGACTTTCCACCCAGGAGCCAGAGAAAGCTGCAGAGCACTAATGTGTGTGTTCACCTAAAGTTTCTGATGTTCTCTGTGTTTTCTTGAAGGGATTTGCTTTAGGATTTTTTTCAAACTGGGCTGTGTTTCTCCCTTTAAATTAGTAAGAGTTGAATCCAGTGGGCTTAGCTACAATTTGCACACAGGTAATTGTAAAGCACTGGCACCTACAAACCTGTCCCCTTGCAGCATTATATCCACCAAAGTTTAGCCAAAAGTCTGCAAATATTCATTGAAATTCAGAAGCAAATTCAGCCATATTTACAGCTGCTTCACAGGCGCTTCCTGCAAATATTTGAACACTTGTACTTTGCTGGTACCAATACTGGCAAATAAGGAATTTTAATTCCAAATAACCACTGAGCTCAACGTGCTCTGCTCTGTTTTACGCCATGGTCTGCACACCAACACTTGTCTACTGAGACACACCAGGAAACAAGCAGCACTCTGTGACTTCTAAAACTAACAGTATGAAATCTGAATATGAAATATTTACACACTCATTAACGTGGAAAGTTCACAGCACACCACAGAACTAAAAAAACCCCAAAACTCCTGTGGGACCCTTTAAACCTTACCTGTGGCATCACTAAGCCTCAAAAAGCTGGAATGAGAGGAGGCTCTGAGCATCTGCAAGGACTGGCACAGACATCCAGCATTTTGCAGTCTGAACAGGCCCTGTGAGAATTTCTGTTTAATAAATGGGAATATTCAGCAACCCAGCTTTCACTTTCACTGAAAGGAGAAGAGGACAAGACATAAGATGCCTGATTCATTTATTTAAGCATCTATTAAAGGCTATTTTTACTCAGACGAGACATTATTCACGTCCATATTTCAGCAAATCATACAATTAAGAGAGAATATAATTTGAAAATATTTGGGATTTATATTCCTTATGTTTAATCTTTAGTAAATACCTTAGAAAGTGTTTCTAGCAGCAATAACAGTGTGGGATCTCTGTAAGACCTTGTCAAGCAGCAGAGAAGAAAAAAAAGCTGTTAGCTCAAAATGAACAGCCAGCTTCTGCCTTGGAGAGCTCACTGTGGTGAAAAAAGGTACATTTTGGGAGCACCTTCCTTGCCAGCCAAAGTCAGACTTGTGCTTTGCTGACATCTCCTGCCATATGTAGATTTTTTACCCAGAACTCTTCTCTGACAAAATAGCCGTTCTTCACAAAGTAAAAGCTTCAGAGCTGGAGAAGATAATTCACAATAAATTAATCTAATCAACGTAAAATGGCTGTAATTTATGTAAAATGGCCCAGTGTAGTGTTTGAGGCTCTCCTCTCCCAGCTATTGCAATCCTTTTTCTCCAGGCAGACGTCAGAGTTCCCAGGACACACAGTTTTCTCTGGCACATCTGCCTGTCCTGCTCTGGGCTCTTTTTACCCTTTATTTGCTGTCCCCTGGCAGGACATGCTGAGGCCAGGGGATCCTGTGCAGGCAGTCATGGAGCATCAGCCTGGGAACAATTGCCATAAATCCACGGGTTTGCATCATTTTCACTGCAGGTCACACCTGAGTAACTGTGGAGCATGAATGAGCAGGGCTATAGTGCTGTAAGCACATCTGTACTTGAACTGTTCCGGTGAGCTCTTCAACATAACCCAAGGGTTTCCCCTGCCAGTGGTATTCTTCCTTTAAATAAAACCCACTGACTTCAGTGTCTCTTCAGAGAGCGAGCGTGCTCTGCCCAGTGCTCTCTGAACTGAATCTCTGAGGGAAGAACAATTTCGAGAAAGTGGAATTGTCTCATTCCAGCTAATACTCAAACTTCAGGCACAAATCTGTTCCTTACTCACTGGCCCGAAGTACCATTTCAATTTCAGTTTCCACATTCCCATCCTAAAAAGAAGTACGTTCTGAATACATCACGAACTCATGTTGCGGTTTGTTAATATAGGTTCAGTATAAACAATGGATTTGGGGATCCTGCAGAGGAAGAGCCCATGTTGTACATAATCATGTTTTAATGGACTCTGTTTGTAAACAGACGAGCCCATACATGACCAGGACTTTTCCATCCACATAGATCTGTGTGGGTAAGGGGATGTATTTTTGAAGTCTGCTATGAAAACTGCTGCCTGCCAGTGGTCACCATCAGCCTCATTAAAGGTAACCATCCCTGTCCCCAAGCTTTCCTTCTGGCACTTTTCCTACAGATTTCATGGCAAAGCTCAGCCAAGCAGACATAACAGCACGGCGAGCTGTGTTAGCGTGGAAAACGCAAACTTACCCTGAGCTTTATTTATACATTGCTGGGCCAAATTTTAGGGAAATGGGAGTTTAGCATTTAGATTTTATCTACTCTATAACTCAGCTGAAAGAACCAAATTTAACGTGTGTGTAATGACCTCAACCCAACGTTAGGCTTTAGACAAACATCTAATAACAGAACATCACATGTTAGTTAATGAGCTTTAGAGAATTTGACTGAACTCAGTAGGTCATATCAACCTCTGCATTCAGTTCCTTTTGGACCAAAATGGTGAGGAAAAGTACCAGATAGATGTTAACTTTTTCTCCCCAAATCCAAAAAGGTCTGACCCACCCCAGCCTCAGCTCAGCCCTCACACGTGCTGATAGGTGACACCTTTTATCAGTAGTACATGGGGGAGGTCCAGACTCCAGCATCCCCCTCTCTCCTCTCCATGCCTCACAAAATCTCTCTGCACCCCCTCTCTTATAACCCCACAATATCCCTTGATATTCTCCCATCCACCCCACAGCCTCACACACACGTTCTTGCATCTTCTCACATCCTGCTCCATGCTCCCTACAACCCCTCCAGCCCCCATATCTCCCTTCCCACCCTTCCATCCTCCCTGCATCCCCCTCCAGCCTTCTCACCCCTCAGCCCTACATCCCCCCCAACATCCCTGCATCCTGCATCTCCCCCACATCCCTCAATATCACCCCCTCCACATACTCCTGCATCCAGCCACAGCCCCCTGCATCCCTACTCCTCCGTCATCCCCACACACCTCACAGCCCCCCATTTCCTCTTGAATCCTCCTACATCCACCTCCATTCCCCATCAAACCCTTCCCATCCCACTGAACTCCCCCATCCACATGCCCACTCCACCCCCTCTGCACTTCCCACCATCTGGAGGGGAAAAGGCAGCATCAAGTCTATGCTTCTGGGGTTTTTTTGTGAGAAGTGCCCACAAAGCATTGCTCTAGGATCAAGTTTTTTTTCTAGAAGGGCAGAGCAGACCTTTCCTTGCCTGCAGTTGTGGAGCAGAGTCAGGGGAACACCACTGCCCCCCAGCAGTGGGGCAGCCCCTCGCAGCCCCTCACAGCCCTGTCCTGGTGTCCAGCCTGCTCCTGGCAGAGCAAGCACTGCCTCTGAATAAACACCCATGGCATTCATCTTCAAATCCCCTGGCTCCTTGGGGCTATATTTAAATTGACATTAATGAAAAAGCAGAACTTTTGTCAGGTTTCTTTGAGATGCTTCATAAAAAGGGAATTTAGGATGTTTGAATTGGAAACTCACCTTAAATGGATTTTTGTTAGGAAAACCATCAAAATGTTTGCTGATTACCTGTGACCTGAGTAGCAGTCTAAAATGGAAGGACCCACTTATCCAGCCTTCAATCTACACCCTTCTACTTTGTTTGCAGAGAAAACACATGCTGTTTTACCTATACAGGCGTGATTAAGTTGTGGAGTTCCCCGGTGTGGGTGCACTTATACCAGAATGAATATGCATGGTAATACAACTTATTTACACACAGAGAATAACCATCAGGTGTATTAGCTACAAATATCCTTTACTGGCCCCAGAATAACACAGCACTGGCAAACCACTCTCGGGGTGGGGAGCAGCTTTTCCAGCAGCTTTGGGGTGCTGCAGAGTGAGATCATTCCCACAGGCAGAACAGGGCTCTGAGGAGAAGTTGAAACACTGAAAAAAGTCATCCAGATCTTCCCCTGGGCTCTTGCTGGACATCTTGGAGTGCCTGGGCTGACCCAGCTCTGCTGCTGAAGTGTGATGGATGTGGGTATCGCCCATCGCAGCTCAGCAGCACCACATGGGCTCATCACAGCTGTAAAAGGTAATTAGAAAGTGAAACAGTTATGCTGCACTGTCCAAAATTATCCATCAGCACTAAACCTGTGTGCGGGCGAGGCCTGCTGTGATTCCCTTGTGGTCACTCATTGGCCAGCAAGGTTTATTGATGCTGGTCAAGGGGAAGCCCCAGCCCTGCTTTTAAATGCACTGGGATATTATCAAACACATTTGGAAGGGCTGGTGGCATTTCCCCTCACTTTTTAAACACAATCAGAGAATCTCAGAATGGTTTGGGCTGGAAGGGACATTGGAGATCATCTCATTCCACCCCTGCCATGGGCAAGGACCCCCATCGATTTGAGTGCACCTCACTGGGACCCTTCTGCTCCTGGCTCCCAGCTGCTGTCTCTCCAGTCAGCCCAGCAGACCACCGATCTGGAGAAGCTATGAGAAATTAAATTTTGACAGAAAGCAACGCATAAAATTGTTAAAAATAATCTAAATATATGCGCGTGAGTGTGTGTATACATACATATTACAAGAAAACACAAACCAAAACAACCAGTAAAAAAAAATCCCATTAGTCAGGTACACTTTATTGTCCGATAATTCTAACAGGCTTCTTTCGTGCCTGAGAGGACCCTGGGTTTCGTTAGCAGGCGGGAGGGCTCCTCAGCCCGACTCACACTCTCTCGGGGCTGCAGCCGGCTCCTCGCGGAGCAGAAATTGGTCATTAAAGTCGTGATCGAAGCGCTGGTGAGCAGGCGGCTCCGCGGGGAGCCGGTCAGCCGGAGGTGCCGCGCGTTCCTTCGCAGCGCACCCACACCGCCCCGTGCCCTCGCCGCCCGGCAGCGGGAGCCGCTGGCAGCGGTGCCCCGGGAGCGTCCCGCCGCTGGCCGCTGCTGTCGCCCCCGGTCCGTCCTGCCCGAGAGAGGCCCCGAGCACGGCGTCAGCCCCACGGGGCTCTCGGGTATCTGCCAGGGCGAGAGAAGGAGAGCTCCCTCGGAGATTTTCCTGCCGCGGCACAGGAAGAAGAAAATGTACCTCTGTGTCCCGCGCGGAGCCGCGGAGAGAGGGCCCTGCGCGGGTGCGCTGCCCCGGGAGCCGCGGGACCCCGTGCGCGGACACAGGGGCGGCACCGGCGGCAGGACCGGACCCCGCTCGGCCCCGGCTCGGCAGAAACGCAGCTTCACCACAGCATCCCAAAAAACCCTCTCCCGGCTGTCTACGAGGGAAATATATAAACCAGAAGAACTTACTCTATTTAATGCTTCGTCTGCTGAAAAAAAAAGTAATCACCTTATGATCTGAGAAAATATAATCACTTCTCCGTCACTTACTGAGCTGTGAAAAGAAAATACCGACATTCTCTCGCGAAGGCGCTAGCACCGACTGAAGCCCGGCTATTCCAGCCTCTGTGTGACACCGGTGACGGACACAGCCTATCGTCCTGTTAACTTAGGTTAATGCGCCAGCGAATCTCTCTTTTAATTAAAACCGAGTGCTCTTTCTCACGCGCACTGAAAGCACCAGAAACAACAGCCGGAGATGACAAGGAAGCGACGAAGCCACACGCCCAGCGTTTTCTGACCGCGCCGAAGGGTCCCGCAAACGCCCGGCTCTGCCAGCCCCGCCGCCGCCTTCCCTCTTCCCAGCATCCATCTTCATCCTCAGGTTAAATAAAACATTTCCAACCAATTGTTTGGTCAAATATCTAAGTCGTTTCAGGGTAAGAATACGGGGTTGTTTCCTGTTTACCCAGCACTGGCCATGTCCTCCACCGCTCACCCCGGGGACCGATTTAACCCGGGATGGATCCGGGGCGCCTCCCGAGCCGGGCCGTCGTAGGCAGTGGGACCGGAGCCGCGGAGAGGGAAACGAGGAAAGCTGGGAACGGCCGGCATGAGTTCAGCGCAGATTCACCTCGAAGGCTCCGCCGACGGCGATTCGGGGCTGTTCGGGGTTAAAGCCCGTCGATGCTGTCGCTGTGCTCCGCTCCCATCGGGCCACGGTCTCCGCGTCCTGAGCCCGGGCTGGAACCTCCCGGNCCGCAGCGGCGACGCAGTCCGGGGCTGTCCCGCCGCTCCCCGGCCCTCGCTCTCCGCCTCTTGTCCTTCCCTGCGCTGCTGCTTTTTTAATTGTTTCTTAGCAGAATTGCAGTAATTGCATGTCCCGGTGAATGCTCTGTAATTTAACATCCCAACGGAAAACGTGGAGAAGAGACTCGGGGGAAACAAGAGAAGAAATAAAATGAAATAAAATTTTAAAAAATCCCACCCGAACAACAAAGCGCCAGGATTTCGTGCTACATCGTAGCAGCTCATGAAGAGCATTTTTAAAAAGTACCATTCAGGATGAGCAGTGCGGAAGTTAATTAATCTTTTGTGAGCTACTAACGGATCTTTAAAATCCGAAAGCATCCGAATTTGACCAAGGGAAGACCGAGGGTCTGGCCTTTCCCGGCCACGGGCAGCCGAACCGCCGCCGAAAACGATGGGAGAATATTCCCCGTACCACTGCGCTTTGCACTTTCTCTGTAGACCTGCCTGGAACTCGGTTTTGAATCTCTAACCTGCCTCCATGGGGGAAAAAAACCCAACAAATTTTTAAAACATCGAGCCCAAAGCGTTACGTTACTCAAAGCAATAGTTCATAAAATATTTTATTGAAATAAAGTAAATATCTTCGCATTAATAAAACTTATCATAAAATGCAGTTTCCGAATAACTAGGGGCACCACAGGGTTTTAGACAGCGAGTAGATGAGGAAGGTGAGATCCAGTGTCCTCCTGGCCCCTCGGGCCGTCGCACAAGGCAGCGGCCGTGGCGCAGCGCTCCGCGGGCGCGCAGAGGGGCGGCGGGGCGGGGGGAGACCGGCATTCGGTCCCAGCGTCCAAACGTCCCGCGGCCGAAGGCGGCCGCAGCCACTCTCCGAGCTGCCCTCCATCCTGTCGGGCCGGCCCGGCGGGGTCGTGCGGGCACAGCCGGGGCCGGCAGGGCCGGGGGGCGGCGGGGAGGGCCCCCCTCACTCCTCCTGGCTGACCTCGGCCGGCGAACCCAGGCTCTCGGGCGGCTTCTCGGCGTCCCGGGCGCGCTCCTGCTCCGAGAGCTGCTCGCTGCTGGGGATCGAGTTCTTCTTCGGGCGGCCCTTGGGTTTGGTGGGGGACTCCAGGCCGCCCCCCTGCAACACCTGCGAGGCGAGGAGGGGACGGAGGAAGGGGGCACCCCGGTAAAACCGAGCTGCCGTCAGCCCGGGGTGCAGCAACCCCTCTCTCTCCCGTGCCCCGGAGCGAAGCTGCCAGCGCGGGTCCCTCGGGCCGCGCCCACCGCCCGCCGCCCCGGGGCCGAGCGCTACCGCGGGAGGACTCGCCCAGGACCGGGAAGGGCGGACCGGCCGGAGCCCGGGAAATGCTGGACCAGGGGCACAGTGTTAAAGACCAGGGCCATACTGTTATTACCGTCATCGTCATCACTGCTATTATGATTATCCTTCATGTTATCGTTAAATATCCCAGGGCCGGCATGAAGAAGGGCGAAGCCTTCAGGACAGGGCTCGATATCCCATCGAACGCGGACACCGCGCGCCCAAGGGGAGGACTATGAATAATGGGCACTTACTATTTTCTTCCATTTCATGCGCCTGTTCTGGTACCAGGTTTTCACCTGGAGCTGGCTGAGCCCCAGCGATTCGGCCAAGTCTATTCTGCGGGCGAGAGAGAGAGGAGGTCAGGCCGGCAGCTTTCTTCTCGGATAGCAGCTTCCCGACTTTTTCAAGCAAAATGAGCCCCGTCCCGTAGCGTCGCGTCGCGCCCCTGCTCCGAGGTCGGCCGTCGCCTACCTGTCGGGCGTGGAGAGGTATTTCTGCTTCTCGAAGCGCTTCTCCAGTCCCATGAGCTGCAGCTCGGTGAAGACGGTGCGGCTGCGGCGGCCCTTCTTGGCCTTACCCTGCTCCGAGGGGCCCGGCTCCAGCTTCCCGCGGAGGTGCAGCTCCAGCGGGAGATGCGGCGAGGCGGAGCCGCCCTGCAGCCCCGAGCCGGCGGCCAGCAGCGCCGAGCCCAGCCCCGAGCAGCCCAGGGGAGCCAGCGGGAACTTAAACACGGCGGCCGGCTCCGCCTTCAGCACCGCTGCGGGAGAGACCGGCCGTCAGCGCCGGGCAGCGCGCAGGGACCCCCGGGGCTGCAGGGCGCCTGGGCTTCCCGGGGAGCAGCCCCTGCAAGGAAATCTGGCCCCTTCCCCTCCATTCTCGGCACCACCGCGGGCCCTGAGCCCCCCGGTTCCGCCACCTCCGCGGAACAGGGACACGTTTTCAACCACATGCTAATCGCGGAGTTACTTGGGGCTTACAGGTGAAAATAATTCAAACCAACCCAAAAGCGTTCCCCTCGGTGTCACCCGACAGCTGCCGGACCCGGCTGAACTCGGCGGCCAGCGAGGGCAGGCACGGTCCCGGGATTCCCTTCCCAGGAGTTTTCAGGATATTTTCGACCTGATAATAATTTCTATCCCACTCCGTGAGCCGCAGCCTGTGAAGAGGTGCCCGGGGAGAGGACAGCGAGCCATCCCCGAGGATGCTGCTCCCGCGGGCTGGGGCCGCAGCTCGGCGGCCTCTATTCGCTTCTCCCCGATCCAGAGCGGCTCTGCTCGGCTCGATTCCCTCGCCCGGCTCGGCCCGGCCCGGCTGGGCCCTTCCCGGTGCCCCTGCTCCGCTGCCGGGCCTGGGCCCGCTGGTGGGCCGGGGGCTGCGGTCCTGCTCGGCCCGGCCTCCCCGCCACCGACACAGGGGCGACCTTGGCGGCGGGGGAAGGGGAAGGACTTTAGGGGAGTCTCTGCTGGGTCTTCTCCTCCGTCTGCCTGAAAACGCCTCCCTCCCTACAGGGCCCGATCCTGCTCCCGCCTATCCCTGAGGAACTGAGCCGTGAGGGGTATAAACAGCCTTTTATCTCATCTGCTATTCCGCACAGCACTGAATAGTTCATCTTGAAAATCATACTAATTTCTAGATATTCTAACGCATATTGCTTCCTTGCTCAGGGGCTTGACGCTTTCCTCTTTTTCTCTTAAATGCAGAAAATGAAATTGGGATACTCCTTTTCTGTTCAGGTCGGTGGATGCAGAGCTACGGCTCCGCAGATGAAGATGATTTGGAAAGTGAAAACTTTTGCCATCACACTTTTAAATATTGGCCTTTAAAATATATTAAGTAATAGTCTTCAAAATATCCTAAACACTAGCCTTAGNAAAACTATCGACAATAACCTTCTTCCCTGAAATCCAAAGGCCATTCTATGCAAGGGCGGCTGGAGCCACAGAGCCGCTTTCTTCGGTTTTAGGCCCCAAACACTCGGCTGCTCCCGACTGGAGCGCTCGCGGCACGGCGGGAGCCGGCGGGGGTGNCAAACAAAAACCCCAAACAAACAAAAACACGAAAAAGAAAAAGAAACAACCGCAGAAAACTCCCCCAAACAATAACAATAAAACCAATAACAATTTAAAAACCCCTAAACCTATTTGAATATTTTAAGAAACTGCATTTGTCCTGGATGCTATATCCGACTGGACAGAGAATGCTGGCATGCATTTAAAAAAAAACAAAACAACCAAACATGCATTATAACATAGACAATAATGTTATGTCTTCCATCTTCTATATCGCTATTATATAAACATAGCATGTATTTATATACTATAATAATATATAATAATATAAAAATATATAATATAAAATATATAATATATAAATGATAATATATA
>VXBQ01016232.1:0-19822 GCA_013400175.1 Phainopepla nitens
CCCAAACTAATTGATTCTGTGATAATTCCCCTAAGCACCCGTGAAATCAATGCCCATGGCTCGTACTTCAACCTGACATCCTAACCTGGAGACTCTCCCACAAATTTGTGGTGTTAGCAGGAATGCCTGACTCCTGGAGGAATGCAAGGAAACTTCTCATGTGTGTGACAGTGGGATAGGGAATCTAAAAATGAGACATCAAGTGAAAGAATAAGGGGGAAAAAAAACAGAGTTAAAAGAACTAGGAGAGTAGGTAAGGAGCTATAAGAACAGAGATGTAAATGGAGAGACAGGAGCAACTCGGGATCAATATTTGTAAGGATATTGGTAAGCAGTTCACCTAGATCTAGTAAACTGGGATGGGANCAGGCAACCAGTGACAGGACGAGAGGACATGATCTTAAGCAACGCCAGAGGGGGTTTAGGTTGGACATCAGGAAGAATTTCTTCATAGAAGGGGTGGTTAGACACTAGAATGGGCTGCCCAGGGAGCCTGAGGATTCACCGTCGCTGGAGGTGTTGAAGGAAAGACTGGACATGGCGCTTAGCATCATGGTCTACTTGTGGTCGTGGTGTTTGGTCATAGATTGGACTCGATGACCCCACAGGTTTCTTTCCCAAACTAATTGATTCTGTGATAATTCCCCTAAGCACCCGTGAAATCAATGCCCATGGCTCGTACTTCAACCTGACATCCTAACCTGGAGACTCTCCCACAAATTTGTGGTGTTAGCAGGAATGCCTGACTCCTGGAGGAATGCAAGGAAACTTCTCATGTGTGTGACAGTGGGATAGGGAATCTAAAAATGAGACATCAAGTGAAAGAATAAGGGGGAAAAAAAACAGAGTTAAAAGAACTAGGAGAGTAGGTAAGGAGCTATAAGAACAGAGATGTAAATGGAGAGACAGGAGCAACTCGGGATCAATATTTGTAAGGATATTGGTAAGCAGTTCACCTAGATCTAGTAAACTGGGATGGGAGAAGCAAAATTACAATTGCTGCTCTGAATTTTGTAACTAATTAAGGCCTGTTGTGGACAGTCTCAGTTGCTATATCCAGAGAATCTTGGTAAGATGTTCCCCTTGTGCCTGACCAAAACACATCTTGTCAAAGGATAATTCATTTTCCTCACACATCTGATCTAGAAAAAAATTATTCCTTTGGCAGTCCTTACTTTACTTTGGGATTCAATATCAAATACACCTGCATAGCAAATTAAGTTTAATTTAGATCAGTATAAATGACTTTTTTTTTTTTTTATTTTCAATCATTCAGAAGTTCACTGATTTTAGTACTTTAATAGGCAATGGTGGAAGGAGAGATACAGGCTTGGCCCTTCCTACTGTGAAGCATTTTGACTGTTTTCCATGTAGTCACAACCATTGCTGGCAACTGTCTCTTGATCCTAAAATGTCCTTTTGACATGGGGAACTACAGTGTAAATACTACTTTAGCCACTACAGGGGTCGCTAAAGTAGCCCTCTCAATAATGCAACACACAGGAGCTGAAAGAAACTCTGATTTCATCATATTTCTGTCATCATATGTGATTTTTAACATTTTGCAGTGCTTTCCCCTTAACCTTTAAAATCCTTTATGTCTTCTTTTTTAGCAGTAAGACATCATTCTTGAGACTTGTTGCCTTTTGATGCTTCTCTAAATGAAAGGTGACTGAAATGAGAACATCAAGAACAAGCAGATATTTCAGAACTGTTTCCTGTGAGACAAATAGGAAAGGACTAGGAATTATTTCTTCTATAGCTGATTGAGAATAGAATCTGTGCGTAGAGAGTTGTTCCAGAGATGCTGCTGTGATAGGAAAAGAAGTGGCTTTCATTTGCTTTCATTGCAAGAAGGAAGATTCAGTTCAGCTGCTGGAAAATAATGGGAAGGATATTTGAACATGAACAGACATCACAATCAAAGCTAGTAGAATTTCTGAAAGTAGCCATGAGTTATAATAACATTTCTCAGGTGTAGTTAAGTTTACAGATGATGTACATCTGAAGAAAAATAACTAGAAGACTCCTCTGTTTTATATGAAACTGATAGATCTAATTCTGAAGATGCACTGTGTTTATATATCTAAAGAAAAATGTTTATTATATTTTATAAATATGATTTTCTTTCTAGTTTATAAACAAGACATCATAATCTGAACACAAAATCAGTTTGAAAAAATCAAGGAATTTCTCATGTATACACTGAAAATCCCACAAACTTGATCAAGAGAGAAGCCAAGCTTAAATTTATGTATTCGTCATTCTGTTCACTGTAAACACATTATTCCTTTGGCCATCACATAGCCTTATGGCACATTAATTTTATTACATAAAGTGGAGATTAACATTGAGCAATAGCAGAATTTAAGAAGAATACAAGTCCTATAAGACATGCCTTCCAGCCTACATAGCAGTTAGGATGTTGCTGAGAGTTTTCTAGCAAGTCCGGAAAGATTTCTTTCATATAAAATGAAGTTCAGTTTCATATTGGAATATACACCTAGTGGAGTGTTAGTTACCTTCATAAAGAAGCTTGTCAGCAGGAACTGATATATCAAGATATGAAGGAGAAGATCAAAGTATTTAAATGGAGCAAACGTCATGTGAGGTAATTAGTCTGGTTCCAAAAATGGAAGTGAGCTTATGCACAGGAGCACAAGTTCATCTTCAGTGAAACCCTGTCGCAAGAATAGTATTCTGTAAACTTGTATGAAAAATAATCAATCTGGGACTCAGACTTTGACCCTGAGAAGTGCTAAGTACAACATTTTATCATCCATTGCTTATGTCAGTGCAATTTAGTGAGTTTGAACATTTTAACCTAAGAGTAGCACCTGACAAATTCAAGCTTTTGCTAACTAGCAGTTAGCAACCTGACAGTAGATTTGACATAAAGATGTGTTTGTTACCTAATAGATATCAGCAAAATGGGAATTTAAAATGCAAATACTAATGAATATGCCTATTTCCAAACATATTTGAATGGAATTAGTGTATTTTTTGGAATTGTAAAGTCAGCTGTATGTATGACAAATTGTCTAGTGAGCATTATCTTGGAAAACAAATGATAGGCATACTGTAGTACATCTTTTGCTCAAATTGCTTTAATTTCTGGTCTCATTAGTTAAAGAGATTCTGTCAAGATAATAGTTGAGTAGAAGTCCTTCAGAAAGCAGTGCTGCCATTCATCCAGTAGATTGTACATAGGTATAGTATTGGAACATCATGGTTTGAATCATCTGAAAACTGGGTATTTTACAAAAGGTGCCCTAAAACAAAAAGACCCAGTAGCACATCAGTGACTGAGACAATCTAAACCACTTTGCCACATAAGAATAATTTCATTCATTAAGAGGACAAAGTGCATGGTTGTTCTCCCCTTGCTCTCTGCATCTCACCTAATTTTTAATAGGGGAAAGGCAAGTGGTTATTTTTTTATTATTAGCAAGAGGTCGTTGTACTAATCATCAGGTTTTGCTCATATAAGGAGCCCTGATAGCTCTGCTTAAGAACATGAATTACTGGAGGGGCATGATATTTTATCCTTCTAATTAAAGTTGTGAAGCAAAGTATTTATTATCTTTGAAAGTACTGAAAGAGGCTACCTTACTCATACTTATCAACATTACTTTGCCATGGTACAAGGTTGTTACAGCAGACATGCACAAGCTGTCATCTTGGCAACTCATAGGATAAATAGCAGGAAAGCAAAACATATTTTTTACCTTCAGGTTAATACCATATACTTACCCTGGAAAAATAAAATCTGTATGAAAAAAACCTCACATAAAAATGTGGACTTCTTTGACTCGGGATGCTCATACAGTAATATAAAGGCTCCCAAATGCTACAAAATCCCTTTATTTGTTATGGCTAGAAATTTAGAATTGGATGCCTTAGAAGGTATAAACTGTGGTTAGTTCAAGAATACAAATGATGTGATAAAACAGTCTCTGACTTCACTGGCAGAACAGACAAGAAGTTGGACCAAACAGGAAGTTAAGACTTGTTAGACGAGTTCTGTTGTTCAGCAGCTGGAAAACTGATAGGAAAAAAATATTTGAATGGTCTAATGGTAATAGATTTCTAAGTATACATTTTAAAAATAATTGTGTGTGGCCAATTGTGACCAAAAGTATTTCCTAGAAGTACCAAGAAGGAATAAAAATGTAAAAAGAGCTGGACAGAGAAATGAAAGAATGAGGTTTTCATGAGAAGAGTTTGAATATTAAACAGATGCCAAGAGAAGTCAGCAGTTTTATTTGCAGCTCAAATTTCACTAAGTGACTTGGAGCCTGCTGTTAATCAAACTCATGTAACTTACAGGGAAAAGGAGAAGGTGCTCTGAGTAAATAATGTTTGAAGCAATTTGCAGCTCCTTATCTGATGTATTGACAAATGTCAACATCCAGAGATAACTACAGCCAAAGGTGATCGAACGCTAAGAGAGAAGCAAAACCTCTCAGTCGAAAATCTCTTTCTCTTTGCTCTAATGCTTTGCTACCTTCTGTCATTTTGATCGCCATGTCTACTATGGTTACATATTTTTTTTTTCTATAAAAGAACACATGCTATGAAAAAAAAAAAAAAACATGGCTATGAAAACAAGCAAACAGATTTTGAAAAGAATTTTTCACCTGTTCTGCCTCTTCTTGTTTCCAGAAATATCTGGCTGACCTTTAGGTAACCTCACTGGCTAACAGCAGGCAGTCTAAAAGCAAAGGTTAATGGTGGAATAAGGTCAAAAGTAGAAACCAGTTTCATGCTGTAGTTACATTGATATAAATTTAATAGCATTGTAATGAATAATTTAAACCCATGGTATATGAATAAAGTCATTGTAATATTACAGTTGATTTTATGTAGGTTATTTACTCCTTCTTGTGCACCAAATATGATACTGTTGATAAAATGATGCAAAAAATTTGCATGAGGAAATTTGAATAGATTATATTGTCAAGCAGCTGGAATTTACATATGATATGTTTTCATTTCTATGTCACTTGAACTCAAACTGGTAGTGCTGTAGACTAAGTTTTAATTTCATGGCTGTTCTATGTTACGTTTGTAAAGTCCCACAGCAATAAAAAATGTAATTAAGAGTCCTAGTCCTAAACTGCTAACCTTGTTTGAATTGTTAGCAGAATTTGAAGACCAAATTGCCACAGATGGCCATTCATTTTCATCTCCCAGGTCTTATGCACTCACTTCTACAGCTAAGCAGACTTGAAAGAAAAATACAGATCTTGAATTCTGGCTACCCAGCATACGTCACCCATGGCCAACCTTGCCTTGGTAGCAGGGTTTTGGTATTTAAGAAACTGAGGAATTTGAAAGCCTTAGACTTAGGTCTTAAGGGTTTCTTCTCATATACACTTAAGAAAGCATTTGCCATCGTTGCTTGATTTCTTTTTTGTGAAATGTAGAAAACAGTGGTCTTGTGAAGATTAAAAAATAAATTCACAGTTTTGAGGTTTAACAGGTTTAACTCTCTATTGCTTTGGCACTGTGGAAACCTTCAACACATGGATTAGAAGTTGTACCTTACCTTCATATCCCTGCTAAGAATCAACAAGGAGGGAAACCCTAAGAAATCTAGCCCTGTTTTTTGTAATGCTGGTTTTCTGGGATGAACTGAACCTTTCAAATTTTGTGACTTAAGTGTGGTACATTTTATGAGGACAACAATTTTGCTCTAAGTTTGTAGTACATTTGTTTCTAATGTTGTTTACAAAGTATTCAAATATTTATCTCTCGTGTTCAGATTGTTTTGCCTTTTCACTGAATGAATATGTAAATAGAAGCAGTACAGTTATACTCTGTGGTCTTTGCTCTAGTGTTAACATAAAAATACATACAAATACATACATAACATACAATACAAATGCGTCTATTTGTAGTTTTTTCCTTTGTTTCCCAGATGAGAGCTCTGTTAGGGCTAGAATTATATTTGTACTCCAAATTTACGCCTAAAAAATGAGAGACACAATACTCAGTCTCTTTGAAATTATAAAATGGGCTGGGTTCAGATCTAGTTCTTACAGCTTTCCACCTTCTTATTCAGGCTCAGAAAATTCTTCTTATGTTAATTCTTCTTATAAATTTTCAAATCATAGTCTTACTAAGGTGTGAAAAAAATGCCATTGCTTTACTAAAATAGAATGTATCTTATGACCTAAATAATGCCTCTGTTGTGTTTGAAGATTAACAGTGCCTATCTCACAGGTCTGCCTGACCAAGGGGAAGAAGGTCACAGCACAAATAAAGCTCTGCAAGAACCTGGAACATGGGTGACGGTTGTCTGCATCAGTCTTTCTCTTCACTCCAAAGGAGGAAGATGCAATAATGGCACATATGAATTGGTGAGAGGAATTATAAAGTCTCAAAGCAAATGAAGGTACAGATAATTCTGAAATAAAAGAAATTGCAATTTCCATATGACCTTGTGTTTCATATTTATACTGAACGTGTTATCCCATCTTATACACTTCAGCTCTGTCTTCCTAAATAGGCATGTCTTCTCGAGAAGTCAGTGTGACTACAAACTCATCAAATTAAACTTTGCCTGTAGTCTAAATATAGCATATATTAGGAATATGCTTGGCAAAGCATTGCAGCAATATGTGTAGATGACCTTTTCATCTCTTGCTGGATATAATGAACATCAGATAAAAAGTCCCTGTGGTTGAAGATTTTTCTGCATTTTAACTTGCTTTGTTTCTGAGTATTAAATGAGAAGAAAAATGCTTCCAGCAAAAATAATACAACAAATGCTAAAAAATAATAAGAAATAATGTCTTGGTATGGACATACCTTTGTGTCAGATTTTAGTCTTACCTAGGCAGTACATTAAGAAGAGAAAGGACAAAGTAGTAACACATGCCTTAGAGTCTGAACACCAGTAACCAGTTCACACAAATGTAATTCTTTTATTCATATTGGCCAATTTAAACGATGTAGGTATGTGAACACAAGTATAATTAAACCTGCATTTTGCTATGTAACATATCCTTAGGAGCTCTTTTTTTCTTTAAAGCACATCCTAAAGGTCTACTGACAATGTTCATAGAAGCAGATATTAAAAAGGTCCTTCGTATTTTTTTTCTTATCTCAGCTTCACCTTAGAAATACACAGGTCAAGTTTTCACTATTTGTTTTGTATCACAGATTTTTAAGAAGCTGTTCTATTAGTGTGAAGTAGACATAAGAAAGGAACCCTCTGCAAAATGGATTATCTTCCTCATGAGAATGGTTGCCCATTCTGAAGTCACAGGCAGAAATCGACTTAAAAAAAACATAAATAATATTTGCATCTTCAGCATAATCTTTATGATATAGGAACAGTGAGAACATCATCCCTCTGGAAGGCTGGACCCTTTGCCTCAGAAAAAGTAGAAAAGCCTATACTCGTCTTTACAAACATGCCATACTTTATTTGAAAACCTAATTCATGTTTCTACTAAAATCATTTTTTTCAATAGAAGCAAGACACTGGCTCCCTGACTTTCATGTAAAGGCTATTTTGTTCAGAAGTTTTCTTGGTAATTGAATTGGATTTTCATAGGTCTTAAGCACTCACTTCTACAGCTAGGCAGACTTGAAAGGGAAATACAGCTCTTGAATTCCAGCTACCCAGCATACTTCACCCATGGCCAAGAGGGAAATGTAAAGCTAACATCTTAAGTAGCTTAGATGTGTTTATCCAATTGAAACTAAACCCTAAAAGGAAATTTGGTGATATATTTACCTGTCTCATTACTAGCAAGTTGATTAAAAGGGATGTTTTGCACTTTGACCATGTAGTCTGTGTGGTTTTGGGTTACATATTTTATTTTTGAACTTAGGGTAAATTAGCATGACAAGATCTGACACTGTTACTTTCTGCATGGAAGGTTTTTTTAATGAGAGAAAACAAGACACCATCTGTTTGGACATGGGCAGCTGACCCTGAAATGCCATTGCTCTGACAGCTCTTTCACTATATCTTGTTCCCAACCCAGAAGATACTTCCATTAATACTGTTCCAAAGTGACTAGAATGATACCAGGCAAGATTATAACAGCACACAGTGTGGCTTCTAAATCCTTTAAGCACAGAGAAATGGTAACAAGAATTGGGATAAAGTGAAATATAACAGTGGGATTCTGCTTGTTTAAATCCTTTGTCTTGCAGAATTCCAGAGGAGGAATAGAATTAAAATTCGGACCCTTGGACCAGAATAGACACCTGGAAGGGGACAGAGAGAGGATTTTATGAAGTCTCAGAAAATCAAGATTGATTTGCAATAAATGGAAAAAAAAAATTATTGAGTTCTGCTGTGGTGGAGAAGTGGCAATGCTCAACAAGTGTATTTGAGAGTTTCATTTCTTAGAAATGACTGAAAGCAGGGAAGGAAGAACTGGAATTCGCTTTAGGACATTTTAGTGGGAAGGATGACTGGAAAAAGTCAGTCAGGACCACTGGAAAGGGGTGGGATTATAGAAAAATGAACCCCCAGAAGATCTTGAAAAACAGGTCACTAACACACTGTTGTTTACTTTGGTGGTGCCTGAAAGTCAAACTTGCCCATTACCAATGGTATTGGTAAGAAAAGCCTCCACAGATTTCAGCTGATTTCCATAAACAAAAACTAAATGGTTTGTCAGCAAGCCCTGTTTTGGACAGCTGTTTCGGGTGTCTGGAGGAAGGTCAAGGAATTCTCTAATGCCTACTGCTACCTTTTACAGAGCTTTTTTGGATGCTGGTGGTAGTTATTTAAGATGACTCAGTCAGTTGCCTGAACTTATAACAATATATAAATTGTTTTATTCTTCTTTACTCCTCCTTGTAGAATAAAACTTCTGAGAAATGTTTCTTTCCCTGCAAAAGAATGAAAAATAATAAAGTAAAATGCATACAATCATTTGGAGAAAAATACAGGTTGGCAAGAATAAAAGACATTATCGACTGAACCAGGTGGACAGAAATAAGCTATTTAAACAATTCAATTCTGCTTATTGGGCTGTGTAAAATTAAGTGTACAAAAAAGCTAAAGGCAAAGTCTGTTGTAACACCCTAGTATATTAACTAAGAAATTTAATCTTTTTAAGGGTGTGAAAGCTGTCTAACTGTTTGTCCATAAAAAGCATGGAGTAAGGGTTATTGCCATTTAACAACAGACCAAGTGCTTCTGTGCCCTGGAGAACAGAAGGTGGTCACTGACAGGGAACGATTCAGTCCAGAAAGAGATTATGTGCTCTGCTGTCTTGCTTTTTGCCTGGAAAGAGATACCAAATTAATAGAGATTGTAATTGACAATTACAGTAAATGTGTACTTGCTCTTACTACAGGCAAGATTAGGTGTGTATTAAGTGCAGTTTTCTGAGATAACCACAATTAGTTACTGTATTTAAAACCACTGAATTAATGCATTATAAAACTCCCTTAGTATTTCCTGGCTAAAGGAATTAAAGAGACAATGGAGGTGCCAAATATTTCATTTTAAATATCAGGAAGGAATCCTGAAAGAGCTATCCTTTTCACAGGCAGATGCAAGTGAATCAGGGTGTCACTCAGCATTCCTCATCACTGCCACTCACTTTTCAGGCTCTACTAACCTGCTTTGGGATTCAGGATGGGGAAATGTGTGACTAGATTTCTGTCAGGATAAGGCTCCCTGCGGACAGACTTTGTGCAAAGGAGTGTATCCTTAAATATGCATTAAATTTTGAAGAGACTCGGGAATGAAACTAATTCCATATACCTTATACTAAAAGATAACTGCAGACTAAGAATAGACAGAATGCTCATTTTATAGTCTCCTTATTTTATACAAATCTAAATGACTGACTAAAATTCCATGTTATTATTTACAGGAAACTGCAAGTATATAGTTAATAGAGATAATCACAGGGTTATAGCAACTATGCTAATGGTAATCCTGGGTAAAACACAATTCTCTGTTGTATGTTTTTCACATACACAGTTTTACATATTAGCATATACGGTCATTTATTTCTCTTACTCTCACTGCATTTCACTACATTTTTTCCTAATAATGTCCAGCTAGTGGCTGAGGCCTATTTTTTTTACTTCTTCTACAGTATAGGTATTCTAAAAATAAATATTTAATCCTTTTGTCCCTTTACTCCTTTTTAGTCCAAAGGAATGCATAATTCAATTTCAATATGAACTTTGCCCAAGAGATGGCTAAAAGTTGACTGTACAATTGTTAATTTGAACTCAAGCAATTTCATCCTGTAAAAGCTTTTTGTAGACAAAATCCACCAGTATTACTATAGCATGATAAGTCTATGAATAGGCACTTTTTGTATTTCTTTTGCAAACTAATATCCTACGGGTGAGTAAAACAAAAGCAATAGCCTTGCAGAGGACAATGCAGTTATATTTACTTTACCAACAGCAACAAATGGTAAATCTGCTGAAAACTTCTTAATTTCTATTCAAATGCAACTCTTTGACAACCTTTAATCACTATGTGTTTTCTTGTTTTCTGCATACCCACTCTCCACTTGCTGTATCCCTGTAATATCAGATGCACATGATGCCCAAGCAGCCACCCACTAGCAAGTGACACACTTGGTGCCACAGTAGGGCACCTGGGAAGGCTTACCCCCTCTATTAAGTCTGCCTGTGATACCTAAGTCAGCAAGCTGTGCTTTGGTTTCATCAGGAATGTTAAAGGTATGTTCACATTGAACTTGATTTCTTCTTTGTCTCTAGTAGTACACCTTCATACTTAAAATTTTTGTGATCCTCCTAGTTTGCTCTTTTTCCTCAGAAAGCTTCATATGATATTTTGTGTAAGTTTTTTCATAAGTCTATTAGAAGATAATGTTTTTCCTAAAAATAGTAATAATCTAAACAGGGCTATGATGCTGGTACTTCTTCCTGCACTCTTTGAAAGTGGAATAAAAAGCCTGTGATTTTCCAGAAGCCAAAGAGAAAAACCTTTCCCTAAAGACAAGAACCAAATTAGTTTTCTTACCTCCCGAGGCAGTGCCCTAATCAGAGTCCAGCCATCCTTTCTTGCTAATGTCTTGGCAGATGGATTATAAACCTATCTTGTCAGTAACAAAACCAGTTAGTGATAATCATCTGAGCAGTACAAACAATGCTGCAGACATGCTAAGGAACAGTCTTGTGTATCCAAGAAGTTCAGCTGCATTAGAGACAAGAGTATAGGAATAAATACAACAGAGAGCATACACTCTTGGAAATGCCTTTCCACTAAGGCAATTTAGTGTGTGAGTGGGAACTTTACAATAACACTGCCCCTTTTTCTCACTGTTCTATGTGTTTCCAGGATGAGAGTTTAAAGATAACATGTGAATTCAGCCACTTCAGTGCAATTTTTTCATCTATCCTTCATACAATTACAACTGCAAATGAGAGGGAAAATAAGACAAGGGTGTGAATATTCTGAGTCCATCTTGAAGAATTCTTGCTTAAGCATAAACATTGTTTATCCACATAGTCTTGAGGATGAAAAAAAGTGGCAAGAAGCTGTGCCATGAAAAAAATGTAAGTAATAGCCCTGAGATTGGCTCAGCTGTCTAGAGCATGGTGCTATTAACACCAAGGCTGTGGGTTCAATCCCTCTTATGGATTATTTAATTAATAAGAGTTGGACTTTGTGGTTTTTGTGGGTCATTTCCCACACATAAAAATTCAGTGAATCACAGTTTCAAAGCTGCTGATGGTTCTCTCAACCAAACTGTATCTCAAATCAGGAAAACAGGTTGAAATATGGTAAGGTTGTGTAAAAGCTTTTTAAGGGTTAAGTATTTTATGTGGTAACTATAGATTTCAGCTCTTGAAGCAAGTCTAAAGCATGGTTTACAGGGCTGTTTGACTCTCATTAGCCTATTTTAGATTTTTCCATTGAGGGAGAGGCCAGCAGCCAAAGTACAGGTTCCTTGCCTTTAACCCATCTGAAGAATATGTGAGAAGGAATATCAGTTGTATTTTATTTCTGGTTTACTTCAGTATGAAGGATATGGATGGATTTAGATCATACATGATTTTTACAATCCTGGCTAAACAACAAACTACTTTTCTGTGTAACTAACATGAAATTTGATCTCTTGCTTCTATGTGGAGGGTTTAAGAATAAAATCAAGGTGAATTTGTTAATTCATTAACATGTAATTCTGTTAATACTTACTCAGAGAATTAAAGCTAAATATTGTTTTTATTCTGAACACATAAAAACCCCTAGGTAATGGTACCAAATTGTCTAGATACTGGGAGATTCTTTCAAGTAAAGCTGTTTATATTGTGAGCAAAAAGCACTGTCCATTTGTGCTTAGAGCAAATGATTCTTATTAGTGTTAATCCTTCATTTTCACCGTGCTTAAAAGTTCAGCATGCATATTATTGCATTGTCTTAGAACTGAGCCATAGGCAAAAGTAATGTTTTTCACACACTCACTGTTTTAATGGCTAGCTTTCAGAAGACTAAGACATATTACTGCATACAAAAAGATACTGGTAAAAATCCAAATAAATTCTGTGGTATATAACTACACTTCTAATTGAAACATTTTAACCTGTGTCCTACCAAATCCTGCCTACATTTCCTAATATCATTCTGTTGCAGATGGGGAGGTTCTAGTGTATCTCTGCTGGGACAGTGGGCAGAGAACACCCAATAGATTCATTCTCTAGGGAGGGAAGTACCAAGAGGTTTCATTTTACTGCATCAGCTGACTCATAATTCTCAAAAAGAGCAGACAGAAGTCACAGTGTACTCAGATCTAATTTCACTTTTGGAAACTGTACATTACAATCTGAATTAATTTCCAGATGTGATTCTGTCTTTCTGCATATCTCACATCCTTATAGCAAATTGTGTCTCATGCTGAAAAACAAAGAAGAGGAACAGAAACCTAACAATTGTGACTGTAGTGCAGTAAATTTTTAAAACACTTAGGAAGAAAATGCTAAATTTCAGATTTCCTGTGCATGTTTATTTCAGCCAGCACATGCCTGTTCAATTATATAACTCCACTGTATATTTTCCACTTGACTACTGTATCAGTCAGAATTAAATTTTCCTTCTATTCTACTTTTTAGTAATGAATTATTGTTGCATGTGGCCTCATGTTTTTCTTATGTTTTATACTCAACACTTGACAAATTCTGAGTATAGAAATCTTTTTTTTTGGTCACATAATCTGACACTAACTTCTTCATAGATCCTATGTTTCTAAGATTCTATGATTCTATGATACTAATTAGTTCATTTCCACAACAATCTGCTAAGATGAGAGATTATTACTGCTTTCTTTCAGAAGCAGGAATGAGGCATAGAAAGTTAAAGGTCAAATTATCTATTGATTTTGGGTACCTAATATAAACCAGAAAGGATTCTGTAATATTTAATGTCAAGTAGCTACTGGCCAGACCACTTTTAATATTTCCTGGAAGTACAGCTCTGAGTGCCCAACACTGTTGTAGGTCTTGAAATTCCAGCTCAGACCTGCTGTAGTAGAACAAAGCATGGGCTAATGGAGCAGGTATTTTCTGCTAGCCTTTCTCCCCACATCTGGAGGCAATAACTGCAAGGGTTTGCATCCAGTAACACAAGCCATCAGTCCAATTGTTTTGAACATGCAGGCAATCAACTCCATATTAGTTGGTACAAAAGGCAGAGCTGACATGTGGCAGCCTTATATGCCAGACAGTTTGGAGTGGGAAAGACAATTCTTAATGAACTCACCCACACAGGAGATGGGAACATAAAGGGTAACAAGCTGCTAGAGGCAAGTGACTGCAGCAACTACATTTTGGAAGGCCCTAAAGGCTTTTTGTCTGCTCAAATGGGATTGAATTTTGCAAGTGATCATGCACCTGACATGTCATTGCTATGTAGCAAGCATGTTTTGTAACCCCATTACCTAGCTGTCTAAATGCTCACTTCATACTTGGATATGGATAAAAATAAATATACATATGAAATCAATGTGTGACATTTGAGACCAGGAAATTAAAATTATTATCAGAGTATGTAAAGTGACTTTAAAGACTAAAGAAATTAAACTACTGAGAAAAAAATATTAATGTCATGATTCTACATAATCAGAGTGGAGAACTGCAGCAGTACAACAACTAAAAAACACTTTTCCAGATTGCAGAATAGTTTGGTGTCTTTTTATGGTATCAACAGGATGCATTTTTGACTCTGGGAACAATAGAAACAGGAAACTGCATTTGATTTCTCAAAACAGCAGAGGCCTCTTGTACTATTTAAGTACCTGAATTTAGGACGCTGGTTTCCTATGGTTCTAGACTAGACCTTGGATTACAGAATTACCAGTTGTTTTTGTATTGGTCCCAGATCTCTATTGTGCTGCAGTCTGTGCATGTTAGCTCTCACACAATTATAGTTTATAGAAGAATTTGTTACTATTGTTTGATCACTTATGGCTAACTGCTCTCTATGGCTTGCTATAGAAAGGAAGAATGAAGCATGATTTGTCATCTGATTTGGCCTTGACTCTTGTTTCTGAGTAAAAAAGGGGCCTGTCTCCAAACTACACAGACTGAGGTGGGAGAACTAAATGAAAAACAACATAAAACAATATCAAAGTAGGGAGGAACTAGAAGGCATCCCTTCCTCCACAAGGTCATATTCTTAACCCTAAAATGTTGTACATTAAAAAAAAGAATAGCTATTGCCAAAAAAAAATCTGACATTGCTCCAGTGGAAAAAAAATGCCATAGGCTGTGAACCACCGGTATGTGATTTAATAGTCTGTCATTGTTCTTAATCCTGTTATTGTTTTCTTTGCTATTTGTTTCCACAGCAAAATCCCAGCAGTGGTAGAAAATGAATAGCAGTGAGACAGCTTTGAGTCTATCTGAAACTGTCTGGTAGTTCTTTCTGTCCTGGATTTCTGCGAGAATAAGACTAAATCCCACAGCCTTTACTTTGCTGATATCCTCAGTGAATGCTCTGGGAATAGCAATGAGAGTAGAGAGTTGACAAATTGGACAGATAACCACGAATTACTCAACATCCAGCTGCCTTTAGCTACTATCACTCAGTACAGTTTGCTGAATGACAGCTTGCTTGTACACTAATAACCAAATTTCCTTGTGCTTAGAACATTTTGTCTTTCATTCTGCTTCAACCTTCTTTATCCATCTATCAGTCATACTCTTTGTAAAACTGAGCATGCTTTGAATTGATAACAAAATGTCAACAATGCTAAGTCCTTTGACTGCATGCCAAAGCCCCTTCTGTGGTTTTGCTTATGATTAACTCTTCTGAATTATTTTCCTGTGGCTTTGTTTATCCCTGCACAAAGAAGTCCCTCTACTTTATCAACCACAGAGTCCATAGTCTGCTATCTTTAAGTAGCTTTAACTGGCCCCAAAGAAAGGTACAACCTATATGGAATAGCTAAGTAAACACTTATGCCCAGTAAATAATATGAATGATTTTTTAAAACTCCTCTCCAAGAATAAGTAATCATATTCAAGTACAGTTGTACTAATTACTAATTACTAATCTTGGAGTACAGAACTACCCCATTAGCCTGCACAGACTTAATTTACCGCCTTGGTACAGCAAAGATTAATATGGAAGAAAGAGCTTCAACTGTGAAAATAAAATGGTTTCTATAATATGTGAGTTAAATTTGCCTTTATAAATATTATTGTTCTCTCATGATCTCACTACAAACATTTTATTTCTTGCAGGGCGTGCTATGTAAATATAAACCTTAGCAAAATAAAGTTTCATTAAGGATCTTCTGACCTTCAGTAGAACAACATACAAGCAACAGATTTTCACACCAGTTCTGATCTGTGTTATAAAGGCAGCTGCATTGACAAATATGTGTTGAGGGGAAAGTATTGTAGTAAGGGAAAGAAAGTGCTACCTTACCTACTAACTGGGTTTCTGCTCATGTTAAATAAATGTTTAGATATACAGAGATCTTTGCTTAGAGAGTATGGCAAAGACTGAGTGAGATTCTGCCAGTATTTTATATGATACAAGGTTTTTTTAAGAAGAAAAACAAATCTCCATTTTTTTTGCCAACATATGTGGCACGGGGTCTTTGCAAATAGGCAAGTGTACAAAGCAGCCCAGAAAACATTTTTAGATTTTTCAAATTCTAACATGTATAAATAGAAGGTCTAATAAGAGAGAGGAGAAAAAGAGTTCTAAATTTCAGACTTAACACTCCTTTAAAGCATTCATGACTCATGTATGTGGAATAAACTACCTACCTGTGTCCTGTAAATCAAGGTTCACAGTAAATATTTTGGTAATCTCAAAAAAAAAGTCTGGCCAAGTTCTGTCTTCTGAGATGAATGCAGAGCAGGAAAGAAAATGTCATTTCAGAAGTAGTATGGATGATAGTGTTAAGACTAAGGATGTAAATTCTGCAGTGATACATACTGAAGTGCAAGTCCAGTAACGATAAAAGATTATGCAGCTTATATATCAGAATATTTTCCTCATACTTAACTGAAAACTATCTACAGAAAAGGATTTCTAGCAGCAAATTTTACCACCTCTGCAGCCTTCCTGACATTGCCAAAGTCAGGAAATTAAGACAATATGAGACTATTGTTCTAATTCCAACACTAAAGGAAGTAATTGTTCTGACATAGGACCCAGATTTTGGTTGCCTTTCACCATGTAGAGAGGCAAGATGAGACAGTCTTTTTGCCAATGAACTATTTGCTTTCCTTCTAAGACTGGAATTTCATATTATCCACTAAGTCACCAGATGAAGACAATAGCACTATCAATGCTATGAGACAATGAGACACTATCAATTCCCTATCAGTCACTCTAATTTTGAGATTTTAGGGTAAGCCTTCCACTCCCATTACTTACCCAGTCCGTCTCCAGCTGCTCCTTGTCAGCTAAAGATGCTTGACACAGTAGTTAATTCCCAAGGCACCCTGATATCAAACAGCATAGTCATGCCATTCCAGAAAGGACTAACCACAGCAAACTCTTCTTGTAAATCTTTCACAAATCCCAGCAGTTTCTTTTTAAAGACTTTTTGGATGAAGTACTTCTACCCTAATAGCAGCAGCCGATCACCTTCCAAACCAACATGTTGACAATCAGCCTCAATAAGTTCTCGACTGAGTTTTCAGAGATTCTTTGAACACATTTCTTAAATCTCAGAATTCATTTAGTAAGTTCAAATATTTTCTGCTAAGCAATTACTTTGACAAATATATCTAGAGGATCAGTACACTACATATCTTCACTTTGTTCTTAGGAAAAAGAAACAAACAAACATAAAAATCCAAAAGGAGATAATGGGGTGTTTTGTGCTAAATACATGTTTATCATGTTTTATGTGTAATGTAGGACCTAGACAGTACATAGTTTTAAAGAGCATAAATTTTGCTACTTTCAGATCAATAGATGAGATTTTCAGTACTTGTATTATTTTTACTAAAGTGGTCCACATGAAAACATGCACAGCTAAAGATGTCCTCATGGATAGGGGTTTCACATCTTAAATGTCCATGTCAGCACTAGCTATGAAATTTTAACGGGTCCAAAATAAATACAAAAGTCTTACTGTACTTCATTGCCTTGAGTTATTCATATCAAGTTTCAAGTAAGACCTTCAGTGGGGTGGAAGACGAGGAAACCTGAAAATTTGCATTCTTCTTGGAATACTAGTTGATTTTTAACTGGTGAAAGGTAAGACTCTTTCTACAGTAAGAGTGCTTTGGATTCTGACTTTCAATAGCAAAACAGAGCTTTCAAACACACCCCCCCCACCCACCCGCGCCCAAGGCACATAATTCTCTTTTAATTGTTCATTTCCTCTCTACTGTTTTGTCTGGAAGAATTGAACAGATTATTATCACTCTAAAGAGTTGCTTTCTGCAGGAATTCCTCAAGAATTTCTGAGGTACAGATGCATTTGCCTCTGGCATACATAAAATATTTAAAAACAAGCCATGTGAATAACAAAGCAAGTTTGCGTAAAGAGTTGCATGACATCACTGTAAAGTAACTTTTATAGTAATGTGAAAATTTAAAATCATTGTTATACATGTTGCATTTCATTCCTTCACTGTTCTGTTAAGTTGTTGCTCCAACAGCAGCTGCTGTGATCTTGTCAACCTTCATCTGCTTCATCCTCATCCTTCATCTGTTCTTCTATCATCTCAACATGTTAAGAAAAACCAGTCTTAATAGTAATAGTTGCAATGTGACAAAACGATAGTCCATTCAATGATTAATTATATTTCTTACAATACTTCCTAACAAATGAGCAAATACTTGATGCTTAATGCAAAAGCTGTGATTAGTTTTCCACTTCTTAAGAGACCTATAAGTTACAAGAGAGCATCAGTGCCCTGGAGAGATTTTCCAAGAGGTTGAGTAGATCCAGCCTTTTCCAGGTTCTGAAGGACATGACCCACAAACAGAAGGCTCCCTTCAGTAAAGCTGGCTATGTAACAACACAGTCTTTACTACTTGCAAGAATTTTTATAACACAGCATGAAGTCTTGCTGCAGAAGGAGTTATGCTGTGATTCACTGACCAATATAAACACCATGTGATTGGAATGAGACATTATTTAAAAGAAAAAAAAACAAACTCAATATTTATTGAAAACAGAACACTTAGTATCTGCTGATTAGGCACTTGCAGGACTTGTGGTTACACTGCTGATTTTTGCAACATTTATACAGATCCAGATCTAACAACCCAGCTAAAAAGACAGCTCATAGCTTTAAGGAGCAATGGATTCCAAGTGGTGGAAGTAAGTGATGGTAATTTTCTCACTCTAAACATATATATTAAATACCATGTGAAAAACAGCTCTTTACCATGGAGTTTTCATGTGTATCACCACATGTTACGTTGTCACATACATTTTATTTTAGTTCCTAGCTCCTGAGTACCACCACAAAGCTTGTATTTCCCTATTGGACAGAGCACTGGTAAAACCCAGGAAGTCCTACTTTTTCTTCAATTTCACATGCATTGCAAAGTCTAAAGTTATAGTATCTCTTTTGAATGACATGTAAAGCAGATCATGAGTGGTATCCCTGGGTGCTTTGGTAAAATTAACTGCAGTGCTTCATCTAGATTCATTTGGATAATTACATGGCCCTGATGTGAATTTAGCCTGTTAGCTTCTTCTATAAGAGTTCTTGTTCAATTCAGCCTGCCAGCCTTTTCACATTTTCCCCTTTCAGCAGTTACTGAACTTCAATGGTAGTTGAAATACAAATTTCTCTTTAGGGAATCAAGCACACAGAGGATTGTGACAGGGCAATCGACTATTTCAAAGTTGTGTCAAGCAGGATGAACTTGTATTTATTTAAGAAATGCATCAAAAATGTGTTACTCTCATAATTTTTTGGCACCTTAGATTTTTGCAGTTTAAAATACACCTTTACCACGATGCCCACTTTATATATTTAATAGCATCACAGAATCATAGAAAGATTTGGGTCGAAAAAAACATTAAAAATCATCTAGTTCTAAGCTTCCTGCCATGGGCAGGGATGCCATCCACTAGATCATTCAAAGCTCCATCCAATCTGCGTTGACCACTTCCAGGGATGAGCCATCCACAACTTCTCCAGACAACCTGTTCCAGTGTTTAACAACCCACACAGTAATGAATTCCTTTCAAATACCTAATCTGAACTTACTCTCTTTCAGTTTAAAGCCATTTCCTCTTGTCCTATCACTACATGTCCGTGTCAAAAATCTCTCACCAGCTCTCTTGTAAGCCCTCTTTACATACTGGAAGGCCACAATAAGGTGTCCCTGGAGGCTTCTCTTCTCCAAGATGAAAAACCCCAA
>VXBQ01016248.1:0-12862 GCA_013400175.1 Phainopepla nitens
GTTCCCGTTCCCGCTCCCGTTCCGTTCCCGCTCCTGTTCCCTTTCCCGTTCCCGCTCCCGCCCGGCCCCGCAGCCTCGCCCGGGAAGGTTTTCCCTGCCTCATCCCCCGCCACAGCTCAGACCTTGGAGGGAAGGCCCCATCGGGGTTTAACGCTTCGGATAGTTTAAGTGTCTCTTGATGCACGCGTCCTCGGAGCGTCCAGGGCACAGCCGATACTGCCCTCAAGTGACGTTCAGTGCTGGACCTGATGTTATGAGATGGCCAAAAGCAGGTTTCTAACTATAACTGCTGTGGCAAGAACAAGATTCTGCTTTTATAGAACGGAATATCCAAATCCCAAATTTTCCAAAGGCAGAGTCAGATTAAACAAAATGTACCTCACAAACACAAACCCATCAGTTCTAAACACTTCTTTTGATTCCCTTTTCGCCCTTCATTAAAGTTTCCAGATACCACTTCATGCTTTTTGTTGCTGTTCTATCTGGCCACTAGTGCCATCACCTCTGTCTACACATGCCCCTTCTCCCTTCCCTCAATGCCACAAGCCACCTCCTTCCACCCACTCTGGGTTTCACTGCTGGGTACAATCTGCAGTGGTGTTTCAAAGAGCCCCTGTGACTTTGCCTTCCTCTGTCAGCTCCTATAGCCATCATTCTTTGACAGCCCCCCTGCCTTAACCCTTGTCCTGTTCTCCAGCCACAGCTTTCATGTTTGTCCAGACCACACTGCACCAAAAACTTCCACCAAAAGTTTGTGACAATCCACTTTCACGTTGTGGGCATATAGAATGCCACTGTACAATACAAGTCAACTTTTGTTAGGCAAGATCACAGCTCATGTTTTATAGCCAAATCAATTTTTTCCTTATTTGTTCTGTCAGTCAGGCAGTTCCTTTCTTGGAACAAAGTGCAGTGTTTGCCTCCACAGCTTACCCTGTCGGTGCCAGGTGCCCATGCAATATAAAAAGCAGCTTTTGATCCCTGTCCTACTCCTTCAGCAGCTCCGTTCTCCTGGTGGTTCATTTGAGCATGAGATCTCATGGCTGTGCCATGCAGTTAAACCCTCCCAGGAGAGCAGCAAGTCAGAACCTCTTTATTCTCCTGTTTGGCACTAGTCCACACACAACATATTTTCTTAGACCATTTGGAGTCTGGCTGTGGTACCAAAAGTTGTTTTGATGGCTGAACCTGACAGAGGCAACTGAGACCCCCCCCAGCTTAACAGAGATGTTTGGTGATAGTTAAACTGGCTGGCTGATCCTCAGCAGGCCAGCAAATGTGCCTGAATCCCAACAGGACTGCCTACACACAACCAGCGTGAGAGCTTCAGGCTCTCCCTGAAAGGATTTCCTAGTATTTGCTATAAAATGCCTTTGAATGTATTTATTTATCCAAATATCCTCTAATGGTGGATGCTGCCACATCCGTGAACAGCTCTGGAGGTTTGCCAGAGCTTTCCCAGAAAGCTACATCAGAAGGGGCATTAATAGTGAACTAAGATGTCAGAAAGATCGAAACTGAAAATATTTTGTTATCCTGATTAACTCCAAACCACTTCCATACATGTAAAAAAAGAAGCTTATTAAGCCACTGAATAGCAAACAGCAACAAAATCTGCAAAAAACTAAATATGAAAATAATATGCATTGTTGACTAGATCTAGCAATATTAATTTTAGGAAGAAAGAAATAAGCTGCTTTTGGTATCTCTCTCATGCATTACCCAGAGAGAGAATATAAAGTAACCAAAATAAAATACATTCTTGTGTGTATTTGCAAGCATATATTTAATTCCTGCAATATAGTTAGAACCAACAAACATGCACTTGATGCAGAACATATAAGACTGGTCTGCATTTTGAAGTGTATGTATTTTAAGCCTGCTGTGATGAAAGCAAATCCATAAATCATGAGATTCTGCAAATAATTGACATTTTGATTGGTGCAAAACTTAATAATTTTAGTGTCTGACAAGATCAAAAAAGTGAAATTTAACATCATTCTGGTAGACAGACAGCTCAATAAATGCATGTCCAGACCCACCTGAAATATTCCAAGGAGATGCAAAGACAATTACAATGACTGCAAAAGAGCTGCAGAGTGCCAGACATTCAGGTAAGAGGCTGTGGGAGTTTAAGGTTTGTCACTGCTTGTACCAAGGCTGCAGAATAACTCACTTTGGTTTTGAACCCAGTCTGCAGTGCTAAACCATAAAGACAGACTTGGACTGAGACAGGAACACCTGGGCTCTGTGTCTGGAGGGGCTGCAGCCTGACAGTTTAAACCAAGCAGTGACCAGCCTGACAGGAGGGCAGGCAACTCAAGAAATGTAATCATGTATAAAAGTAGCATAATTTTCAGTTACAGATTTAATACAGAGCCAACACTTGCTCCTGTTCTCATAAAAGTCTATATTACAAAACTCCAGAGATGACTCATCTACTAATGTGTATATTTTTCTTGCCTTTCACCCTGCAGACTGATGCACATTTGCCAAGCTGGTTTTGCCTTGGAATACACAGCTGAGAGGGAGGGAGCCAGAGCCCTCTCCTGGGGGAAGTTTGGGAAATTCTGCACCTGTACTTTGCTGAATCTGCTCTATCTCTGTGAGGTGTTCAACACTCAGGTAGCAACTGCTAAGGACATCAAAAGTTGTTAGGAAATATTTAGTTTTTTAGCATGAAAGTTAGTACCTGAATAATCAAAACTAGATTGCCAACAGTTTTTCTTCACCTTTGCAGGCAGAACTACATTATTTAATTCGAGTCTCTGTCCATACCTTGTGGAACAAATATGTTGCAACAGCCTCAATCATCCAGACTAACAATCCTTATAGTAGTCCACTAATACCAAAAACTTCAAGAAAACCAGCTGGACCACCTAATCCACTATAGACTTAATTGGGAAATATCTGCTACAAAGATTCTCATTCTGTGAGTTTCAATAAATGCTACATTTTTAGCCACCACATCCTCTTTACCTCCTCACTCTGAATTTCCTTCTAAAATGCTTGCTTTCTTGTTGCCTGAGTAATAGCACAAAACCTAGGATGGGTTCACTGGAACATATTCTAGTGTTGTGATAGCAGCAAATGAAATTTACACTCACAATAAAGTATAAAACCTACTATTTCATTATTACTGACAAATAAGCTCTATATAACTTCCTGGAATGCAAATCATGCTTTTGGTTGGGCAGGGAAGCTAGTTCAGACTCTTCTCCTTCATCTTTTAAATTAAGAAACAAACTGCAGCTTTACAAAAAATTTCTTGGGGCGCTTACCTGGATAACTTATCTCAAAGGTGACATTCTCCTTATAATTCTGTCCCAAAAGGTAGAGCAGAAGAAATTACAGTTCCAGCACATAATCACAGAGGAGCAAAAGATGAACACACTTCAATTCTGTTAACTGCTCCCTTCTTTTCTGGGAAAACAAAAAGAAAAGCAAACACCTCCTCAAAATGAGAACATTTTGCATTAACATCAGACATGGAGAAAGCTGCACATTCTGGAACAGAGCTGCCTCTTCTAGCTGAGATTTAGTCAAGCACAGAGCAGCTCGTGGAGGTCAAGAGAAGTGAGGAATTATAGTAACTGTCCACCCAAAATACTATTTCACCAGTTGATAAACCAGTTTATCTGCTTTGGCCTTTACCATTTTTTAAGCTCAAGCTTATCTTTATTGGTGTAGCTGATAAGTGAATTTCTTGCATTTTGGGATTCTGGATGCTTCTGACACAATTACAGCAGAAAAGGGCTGTGATGTCTGCTTGGATTCTGGAGGAAAACTGTGGAATTAAATGTCTATTTAACCCATGTTTTGACCTTTCTACCACAGTGAAACATTCATCCCCAGAAGAATCATTAGTTGACCACTGCAGTCCTCACTGTGATACACCAGGGTCCTCTTCATTAAGACAACAGCAAAGCAGATAAGAGGCATTTATTATGAGAAATAACAGAAAGCATTGACAGAACAAAAATGGAGGCCTTTCCCTGTGAGGCCTCTCTCTCTCCAGCCTCACTACTTCCAGACTGAAAGGGAGGAACTGCAGTGAACACACTTTTCAATCACTACAGAGAATGTTAAGGTCAGGGTTAACTAAAATTTGAACAAACATTGATTTAAATTAAAAATGGTCTAATTAAGTATTGAGAATGTCTTTCTTTCCCAGAAGTAAGTCCTGCACAAAGAGATTTACTGTCACTCTCAATGCTTCCAGGAAGACAAAGTGAGGCTGTATCCACCCTTTTGGGAAGGGTAGGTATGTGAATTTACTGCAGGCATTCTTAATTGATAGCACCCTGAAACAAATTCAGCCAGCCACAAAAGAAAAGTTTGGTCATTTTTAAGCACTAACCCCAGGATGCTGATTTTTATGACAGTTATTATGCAAATATTTGGAAGTTCTTAAAGTTATAATGCAACTTAGATAGGGAATTGGGATTAAAAATATATCTGTAATATCACTGGTAGGTACCCACCTCAGGCAGAGGGCAGCTCCCAGTCCAACAAGAGAACAAATGGAGAAAGTGGCTAGAGTCACTCTTTTCCTGGGTATCTTCTGTGTGATTTTAATCTACTAAAGATAAAAGAAGTCTGTAAAAGTCCTTACCAGTCAAATGTCTACCTTTAATGAAGCAAAATTAAAAAAAAAAACCATGAACATGGAGCAAAGAAATGTGAAGTGTGGAAAGAATTGTCTATCGTTATATTGGCAACCTGGGAGAAAAGAGTTGAGAACTCCTTGCTCTGCTAATAACTTCCTTTGCTAAAGCAAAGGGACAAGCCTGCAGGCCTAAAGCAAATGGTACCATAAATAATTTAAAGGGAGAAAGAAAACAATAAACATTAAAACTTTGAAACACTTGCACAGTTCTACTTAACATCTGATTCTTGTTAACTAATGTACAAAATGTTTGCAGGCTTCAGCACTTGGTACTTAAAGCTCTGGTTTGCATACAATGTTCTTCACAAAATTTAAAACCACAGTAATAAAATTACTATATGAATAATTTATTAATTACTTAGGCATATTAAAGTAAAAGATAGAAATTAAACCTCTTTCTATTAATTTCATTCACAATCTCCTTCCATTCACTCTTTATACCAGAAATTTTACCTGCTCTGAAGAGGGTCTCAGGATGTCTTATATATAAAATGATAAGGTATATGAATAAACTCTGGCCTTTCTTTCTTTTCTGGAGTCATGTTGGCATTTGCACACTTTTGATAAAGTACAAGAACACAGAATCTCAGGCTGCTAATAAAACAATTTTATTCTCATGATTTTAGAAGCTACTTTTGCTTAAGACAAGTTCAGTACCAGTGGAATAACTATTATCTCTTTATTCCTGTGAGTCAGCAAGCAGCAAAGTCTCTTTTCCATACTTCAAAGTAGCTTTTTTGGATACTGTTCATAATAGAGCATTAGTATCAACTTCAGCTGGTACGTTTGCTTGAAAAAAAAAAAGTGTTATGAGATTTATTATTGTAAATTCTGAAGTTAAATGAGGCTAAGAAGAGGTTTTGTTTCAAAGTCCAGAATGGTTGCAGGAGTTTAACTGGCAGTCATGGAAGAACTGCAATCACTCAATTTTCCAAAGTATCAAAAAAAAAAAATTCTTTACCTTCCAACAAGGCTTATGTCAACAGTATCTTCTGACTTAGTTCATTAAAATGCTTCCTTAAGAAATGATTTAAAAGTACAGAATAAGTGTAAATCAGCAAAGAGATTAATCTGTTCAAAAAGCCAAATATAACTGAAGCCACCTGTGTTTTCACTGCCTCCATTCCCCCTCCCCCTCTCCTCCTCCTCCAAGTTCTTAGTCCTGACAGAAACCAAAGCAGTCCTACCCAGCCACACACTGAGATCACCAGATCCACAGGTCCCAGCCCCTCATCCCTTCTGTCCACCCACCTGTTTCCACAACAGACCTGCTTGGGGCTCCAAAGCCCAGCTTTTCCTTTGGGCTTCAGGTGAAGTGAAATTCAGCTCCAGAGCTCCGTGCACAATACAAGAATTGTGCTTGCATCATTTCCCAGTAGAGGCAAATACTGCATTTTAAGATAACACTATAGCCCACTGATGGCTGGACTTCCACTATCTTCACCTATTTTGCTTCCTTGAGGGGACTAATCCTCCCACAGCATCTCTAAGAGCATCCACATCAAGGGATTTGCCACTTGAACTGTGCAGGTTGCTCGTGCTCTCTTGGAGCCCTTGTGCAGGTTCCATTTGCATTCACTGCTCCCTTCATCTCTGGGCAGTTTCTATCCAATCCTCCCTGGCTGCAGAAATATTTCCTTCCCTTTTGTGCACTGCACTAATTTTGTACTTGCAAAGGCACCAGAATGTGTCAGGTACAAATATGAGCATATCTCAAAGAACTCCAACTTTACTGCTCCAGGAAAAAATTAACTTTCTGGCCAAGCCCTTTTTATACCTCATAATCAACACTTTCAAGCCACAATTTGAGGTAAGAGGCATCAACTGGGACACATTTTGCAAAATGGATGTTTGGGATATATTTTATAAAATGTGAGCAAAAGTAAAGAATTTAGCAGGTTAACAGGAAAAACAACTTTTAAAGTGTAATTCTTTATTTTAAACCAAGTATGTCTGTTCTTTTAAAAACAGCTCTATCTAAAATAAAATGTGAAATAAGGGCAGCCCACACGCCATGAAATCCAGCATCACAAAGTACAGAATATACCAGTAGTTCAGGCTTGCTGCAGAAATTTCAGAGAAAGTCAAAACACTGAACTGGTGGGTGTTACTGAGTAAGTGGCTGGAAATAGCATGTGGAGTGCTGAACCAGCTCCTTAGCAGAGCTTCATCTGCAGGTGCAGAAAGAAATTTCTTCATCTGAGTTTATTCAACAAATTCATTTTGATGCCTGGTTCATTAAGAGATGGGAACCAAACAAGGATTTGAAAAAGGAAGGCAGTTTGATTTTTCCTTTTCCAAACTTTGTGCAAAATCAAGGTGTGGGATGCTTAGCTCTAACTTGTGGGAGGATGAGATCTGGTAGTATGAATATCTTAGAACTGGGAGGAGCTAAAACCAAATTTTCATTTCTCATTTTTAATGATTCCTTTGTGCATTTTAACCGAATCCCATCAAATTTAACTTGACAAGAAGAATCAATTATAAGCTCACAGAATCTAATAAACAAAATGGTACTTCATGGATTAAAGAACAAAATCAGAAGTTTGAAAAGATATATGTTCATATGTCTAAAATAAATGACTGCAGTCCTACTGATTGTCAGAAAGTAATATCATGCTAAGCACATGGAATCTGCTATTTAAGAATGTAATTAAAAATCATAAATAGAAAATGAATTATGTAAATTAGTATTTCCAGTTTGCCATTTTAAATCATGAATCAAGTATTTAACTCTCTTGTTTAAGCCAGCAATAGAAAAAGGAAGTAGTGAAAACACTATTTCAACTTCTGGCATCAATTTTACATACAAATAACCATTCTTGAGTATATGTCCTTGTTTCTTCAAGAAAGAATTCTGATGTTTATTTTCTTCCAGTAACACGCCAGCATTTCAGAAAAGGCAAATCAATTACGACCTGCCTCATGTTTCACATCCTTGTGTTTGTTCCAAGGCCTGAACACTGACACAGCAGTGGATCTCATGACTGCTTTCCATCAGGTATATTAAACTGATTGTCAAATAGGTCAGGCTTTCAGGTTGCAGAGCAAAGATTTCTTACACTCAATTCTTTAGAAATATGAGTTAGAAAATTGCAATTTTCATTTTAGTTTAACCCTCCCCATAACTAATTTGGATTTAAGACAATCTTTCATCATTAATTTCTGCTGCTTTTGTTTGCAGATTTATTTTGATGTTGTTTTTTATTAATAATGAGGAAAGAAATCTAATTCTGAAGAAATTATGTCCATGTTGTGTAAAGTGAACACCTCTCAGGAGTCATTTTACCCTCTCCTTCCACTAATGACTAGGCATGTCTCTGTTTCCCAGCTGAGAACGCTATCAGTTTAAGTAATAGTTTAAGCTTATACAAATAAAGTTTGGAACAAGGTCGTTCTGGTTTACCCAGGTCTTTAACAGCACCTTTCTGCCAAAAGCCTGAATCAACACCACCATAAGAATCCATAAGGATTTCCTGCAGTTCCAGAGACTGTTTTACCACAACCAATCCTGTCAAGCCTGATTCATACCAAAAATCTTACCCAAAAGTCAGGTCAAAACACTTTGTTTAGGTGTCACCCTTCAGTGAACAACTTAGTCTACATCTACATCTGCTCTCCTTGGTTCAAGCAATCATTGTCCATGCTTCATGCCACAACTAAAGCCTTTATCTGTGGTCAGTGACCTCCAGGGAATACTGCTGGATTTATTAAGGAATGACAGACAGACAGACACATGGTGAGGTTTGAACATTAGGGTCATTGTGGTTTCATTTATCAGGCAATGTAAGTCAGGACTAGCTCCAGGGCTTGCTCTGGTATTCTGGGCAAGAAAGTTTAGCACCTTGGACTGCCATGCATGTCCATCCTGACTGTTTGGACTGGCAGGGAAGAATGGAGATTGTTCTTCTCCTCTACAGGAGATCATCAGGGATTGGTGTTAACCCAGCAGGACCCTGATCTGACCTGAGAAGCTGAGCACTGCTACAATACAAGTCAATGTTAAATATTTCCATCATGCCCTGCACAGAGGCAAGTTCTGAAGAGATGCATGATAGCAGCTGCAGCAACTCCTGCACCAGGCTCCTCTCTGTTTGCCATGCTACTGATTCACTGGTCCATATTTTTCCAGGAAATCACACTTCTTCACACACCCCCACTGCCAGTGAAACGTGAGCCCAACAACATTTGAGTAACAGTTAAACTTTTGAACCTGTTCTGTAGGAGTAGCCTTGAACTCAGCACAAACACTTGAGGCCAGACTGATGTGTTCAGCCCAGGTTTAGTCCCCACTTTATTTATAGGTCACACTGGATTGGGAACAAAACAGCTTTTAGTCCTTGTTATGCTCTTATTCAAGCCAGCAAGGAGCTATCCATCAAATAAAAAAATACAATGAATTGCTATCTCCTTTTCCCCAATTTCTCTCCTCACAAGGAGTTTTCAGAGCATTTTTCTTTATGATGCATATCCATGGTAATGGCCAACTGTAACCTCTACATACAACATATTAAGAAATAACTTAGATTTTTCTACTCACAAGTAAACTCAGTCAAGGCTTATTCGAAAAAGAGATTCCTTAGAGCAAACTACTTATGTTTCAATAAAAGCACAGCAAAACCAAGTGCTAGGGGGTAGACAGGAACACAGAACTGCTCAGCAAACTGATATTATTTCCTGGTGACAACTTGGATCTGCAACATAAGCCTTTAAAACAACTTAGCCTTTACTGTTTGCTAGATATAAACTGAGAGAAACCCAAGCCTGCAAATGTTATAAAGGACAGATAAATGGTCCCTTTTTGCCTAACAGGAAGTGTTTATAAGCCTAAAAACTGATACTTCACAATGGTACCATTTAAAATGTCTCTTCACTGACTCTAGCTTGTAAAATTAGAGAAGCCTTGCAGAACACGTTACAGGGAGCTGTGTCTATCTTACCATCAGCTTTTGGAGCTTGCCAAGAAGCTGAAGTAGGGGAGCAGTTATGTTAACAGTGTGAATCCACCTGGAAGACTCTACAGAACAGAAACTATCTACCAGTGTAATCTGTGATTTGTGTTCTGAAGAAGGAACTGGGGAGAAAGTCAAACAAAAGACATATTCAAGAAAAGTAAGATGCTGAATGCAAAGCTTTGATCCTTTTTAAGGTGACAGAGGAAGTGCCAGGATTTCCTATTCTAATCATGAGATGAATTATTATGATAATATACCCTTGCCAAGGGAAAGATTAATGCAATAAGGACCACAGCAAATGGCTGTCAGAGCTGAACAGTCATTGTACCAGAAATGGTCTGAGAAAAGAGAAAGCAATCTAAATTCTTATTGCCCTTCCACTCAATGCAGAGATGGGAGAGATGGCTGCAGAGAGGCTGCATGCCAGGGACAGTAAAACAAATTCAAAAAAACAGTCTCACCTATCTTGAGATCTTTTCCTCAAATGTGGTGCACGTTGCCTCAACAAACAGTAGGACAAGGTGTTTGTGCATAGGCAGTACAGAAAGTAGATATTAACAGAATAAAAGATCACTTCATCTAGCAGGGAAAGGCTTCTCCCTCTTTTCAGACAGCCTGGTGTGTTTAAGGACAGGCAACATGAGATGCAAGCCAACAGTTCCCCTCTGCTGTGGCATGACAGCTCCATTTTCATGATGGGATTCCACAGAGTCTTTACTGCTGCAAGGAAACACTAAACTCGTTTATGCCTCAGTCACACACCTGCCCTCACCAGCGGGGCCATGTTGGACATTGTGCAGCTGCATGCAAGGTGATTTCCCAGAGCAGTGTTAGAGCACTTCAAACTGCCAATGCTTCCCATAATGAAACATGCTACTTTTATAAACTAGGCTTGAATTTGTTGCCAGAATAAAGGAATCCAGGTCATTTGTGCCAGCATAAACCAAATCCCTTCTTTTCCAACCTACAGTCTCCTATGTTCCTTACAAGGAAAATCACACACAAGGTATAGGAGACCATAGAAAACTTCCTTTCTTAGGTCAGGTAATTGCCACTGAGTGACCTAATGGTGAACAATACAGAATTATTTTGATTAGCAGAATGTAATAGAAATAGAGTTGCTTCATATAACCTTTCAGTCTTCAGTGCTGTAGTTAGGTCCTCTATTAATAGAACTGTCAGAAAGTGTACTCATGCCTGAACTGACATCAGGTACAGAAAGTTGAGTGAGTGAATTTAGTGCTGGCTTAACTGACATTGTGAACAAAGCCTACTTTTTATTCCTGAAAGAGAAATACCATCCACGATAGTGTCACTTCCCATCAACATGCCTGAATTCCAATCTGGGTAACTGTCTCTTAGCATAATAAGTTTACAAAATGCACTTGCACATGATAGCCTCCTATGGATAGAATGTTTTTTTAAGATTGAATGAACCTGACTGAAGCAATACAAAATACAAATACAAAATACATTTAGGAATTAAGAGTCAACCTACAAAGGAGAAAGGCTTTCACAAAGACTTTCTTTTTGGCTAAGGACACCCTTATGAGATGAATTTCAGTAATGGGATCATACACTATGGGATGCCTTCTGTCATCCCAGTTTAATCTTTGAAAAGGGCACAGACTTAATCAGAGCTGCAAGGATATCTGGGAACAGTATTCTGATTAATTGTACTAGCACAGTAATGAAACTCTCAGACTATACTGGGCCTTCCAAACTGGAGCACAGGAAATGACGTTACCATTGCTCATACTCTTTCCTTTTGTTGCAAGCCAGTTTTGGTGTTCACAAAGTAAAGCCCATGTAGTAGAAAAAAAAAATTTAAAAATTCCTTTTTATAAAGAATTTGAACATTTTGGCAAACTGATACAGGATAAATCTCTTTGTAGTAATTTCTTTCTGCAATAGAGCAAGGAGTTTCTTGCTTTCTATCACTGGTAATAATTATCATCCAATTAGTCAGAAACTGCATATACTTGAGAACTGAAATGTAAAATTAGGGAATCCAATGAAATGTTTAAAGCCAGAGGAGCAGAGCAGCCCATATGTTTTGTTTTAGAATTACACACACCTATTTATCACACTATATTTTTCACAGTCAACACATGAGCCTACAGACAATTTGTACTTTTGTCAGGCTTCTGGTGATTTACTTACTTCCTTGGGATAAACTATCTTAATTTTTAGCCCTTTACCTCTTCAGTGCCTGTCCTTAGACTTGGAGTCATCCTTCAAAAGCCCTTTTTCTGAAGATCCTGTTGCTGGAGATCCAAACCCAAGTGTAGGTTGCCCTTCAGGCAAACAATAAGCAGGAAAGCCCCTTCTCCTCATAAGTGTAAGGGTTAATTTAGGCCTTTTATCTCTCTTTTTCTCCCCTGGGTGCATCCTCAGTGCAGTGGCACAGTGCTCCAAAGGAACCCCATCACACACGCAGACAAAAATGTACATTTTACAGCAATCCTGTGTGAGCAACTTTTACCTGGCAGCTGGTAACTCTTATAACCTGCTCTGTTTAGCTGCTCCTCAAAACCTCCCCTATTTAGTGGTTTGGAAGGTGGCAGCAGGCTGAGGGCCAGCAGGGCTCTGTTGTTCCTTTCAGCCTGTGTCCCCCAGTCCTGAGCAGCCTGGTGATGAGGGCAGAAGTGTCTCAGGGGCTGCTGTACCTCAGCAGAATCTCCTTCCACCCCCTGCCATGGCAGGGACACCTTCCCCTATCCCTGTTTGCTCCAAACCCTGCCCGGCTTGGCCTTGGACACTTCCAGGGACCCAGGGGGAGTCACAGCTTCTCCGGGCAACTTGTGGCAGGGCATCACCACCCTCACTAGGAAGCATTCCTCCCTAATAACGTCCTCCATGAGGGCCTTTGCAGATCCCAGAAGAGGCAGGGTTGGAAGGGCTCTCTGGAGATCAGCCAGTCTAACCCCTTGCCAAGGCAGGGTCACCTGGAGCAGGTGACACACGAAGGTCCAGGTGAGTTTGGCATTTCTCCAGAGAGGGAGACTCCCATGCCCTCCCTGGACAAGTCCGTCTCAGCTCTGCCACACTCACGTAAAGAAGTTCTTCCTCAAGTTGAGGTGGAACTTGCTGGGCTTTAGTTTTTGTCCCTAAATGTCCCTGGTGAGGAGATTCCCCTCATGAAGCGCTCTCCCTTCCTCCCCGCTAAGTCGGGCTTGGCTCAGGAAGGGGAGGCAGAGACCTCCCCAACATGGCGGCCGAGCACGGCTCCCCGACC
>VXBQ01016253.1:0-14968 GCA_013400175.1 Phainopepla nitens
AAATATAAAAGCTGAAATCCTAACATGTCAGTGTGACAATTTACACCTCACCTGAATGTGATACACCCACTCTCACTCCAGGCACACATTAGGGGGGTTGGAAACTGGACATCCATTCCTTCAGGTGTTTCAGGAGCATGTCTGAGCTGGAGTGGGTGAAAGATTCACCCATCCCAGCATCCAGCTTCCCACAGCAGCCAAACACAAAGGATTAGGGAGGAGGGATTAGGGATCAAACATATGGCAGCTCCTTCTCTGAAAGATCTTACTGTCTGAAAACATTTGCTATTTATGGGGCTTCACGAGCAGGATGTGTTTTGTATTTCCATGAATTTCATTTCAACGGGGCTGCCTAATTTAACATCATGTACTTTCTGTGTCTTCATCCTACTGTGTCAAGCAGCTCCAAAATTTAGCACTCTGCGGAGTGAAAAAACACATCTGATTGTTTTGAAACTGTTTTGAAATGTGATGATCCCAGTTCTTGAATTATAAGAGGCATCATAAAGGCCTGTACATGGAATAATCGTAGAATTTTTTAATGTTTTTTTTAATGACTTGCCATTGGTATTTGCCATTAACCTTTCCCCTAAATAATTCTTCATATTGTATTATCTGCTTACCTTGTAAGCTGATCAGGCCAGGGGACTTATGTATTTGCCCCATAGAGAAGGTTTTGATTTTGGTTTTATTTTTTTAGGATCTGAAGTGGAAGAGAATCCTGAGTTTATCACTTTTCTTTATCAAATAACTAAAGGAGTCTCTGCAAGGAGTTATGGGCTAAATGTTGCCAAACTGGCAGATATTCCTGAAGAAATCTTGAAGAAAGCAGCTCACAAATCAAAGGAGTTGGAGAGAATAGTGAACATGAAAAGGTCAGAACAAATGCGATTTTTAAAAAAATTATTTCCTTCTATACTACCTACTTATATTCTCATGAGTGATAGTGAAAATACTATTGACTTTAATTCAGAAAGTATTTATTACTTACTTTGGAACTTGAAATTGTCTTTGCATACTAAAGTGTAGAAGAAAATGTGGACATTCTTCTCCTGGCTTAACTTGAAAATAAATAGTTACAATATATTTTGATTGCCCCCACAAACACCCAGAATTTTACTGAGAGTCCTGGGGATTCTAATATTTCCCTGATACCAAATTTTCATTCTGGGGTGTTTGTACCTTATATATTAAAGTAGTTATGAAAATTCCTGTGTGTATCAAGTGGCATAATGGATTTGTAAATCCTGTAACATTATGTGCAGAGTTTAGATATTCATATCCGTTTTCACTGGTTTTTTTTCTTTTGCTGTTATGTTCCGTGGCAGTCCTGTGAGCAAAATTCAGATAGCCCCTTAGGAACGTAATGAACCAAGATCTTGGTTGCCTGATGGCTGTACCTAATCCTGACAGGATAATTTTACATGAGAACATTTTTGACTACTAATTATTTATAGGTGCAGACTTCGAAACTCGACAGTGCTCAGCGCTTAACGACATTTCTTTATCCCCCCCTTAATAAAGCAAAATAAAAACATTTGAAGGTATGTGACAGTTTATAGGAGAAATAATGCACTGGCTCATGCTAATTAGAAGTACCAGTGCAAAAGTAAAATAAAACAAATCTCAAGCAGTATCCTAACTGCTGTTCTCGGGATTGGGTCTGGTCTGTGTGGTTGGGAACAGGAGTTTCCAGCTCTGGGGAGCCACACCCAGACCTGCTGGTAGCACTACCCTTGGGCTGTCACAATACCCACGGGCCAGATGCCTTGTCTTATTTTTTAAAATCACTTTCACATTGTCTGAGAAAATCCACCAGGTAATTTCATCCACTTTTGACATTACTGTCGTTGGCAATGTGTGTTAACCCATTTTAAACCTCTTGTAATTTGTCACAGCTCTTATAAATCAAAAATTGCTAAGAAGAAACAAGAAGGATGTGTGCCCCCATTTATATTGAAAATGTTTTTTCTTTATGTGATGCTACAAATACAAATTTGTATGAACTGAATGATGAAAATTAAACAGGGCTGACTGCAATGCTGTTTATTTCCTTTAACAATTTGTTCTTACTGTTTGTTTATATAATTTTGTCGATGGTGCTAGTGCTGTAAGTTAGTTATGAAATTAATTTGTTGGCTGACCTAGAGCAGGAACATGTATCTTAGAAAATTAACTGGCTGTTTGAGGATCACATAACATTTTGAGCTGTGCTATTTTGGATTGTATATAAGATTTTGCAGATGACTGTAGGACTTTCAGGGTTTGATGTGCTTCACTTAAAATGTGTCTGTATTTTGATTAGTTTTTTTTTTTTTCTCCCACAGGAAAAAAATGAAGTCCTTTGCTGAAGCATGGAAGATAAATGATTCTCAGGACCTACAGAAATGGAAAAATATGTGTGAACCTGAAGAGGAAAGAAAGGACAGTTTTTAATGCTCAAATCATGGTTAAAGATGGAAGATACTGGAGGTGCAAAATACACGTCTGGAGACTAATGGATTTTATCAGGGTCTAGTTCCAGGTGCACTGAGTTGACTTTTTTGCTTTCTGAGAGATCACAGATGCTGCATCATGTGTCATTTTCTCTCTCCACATCCCTTCCTTTTCACCCTTTTCCTTAATTGCAAACTGTCTATGGGGATTTGATCTAATTTGTTTAAAAACCATGAAAAAGTTATTGATAAATTATAAAGTAAATTTTTTTTATTAATAAAATAATGTGTTTCACCTTTATTGGACTTCAATTTCTGAGGAAATATTTGTGTGTGTTGGGAAAATGTAGTTGAGTCTCAATTCTTCTGTACAGCCAGCAACTGCTAACAGTGGGTAGTATAAAGAGACTTTTTCCCTTGTTCCAATATTAATGCATTAAAAATTCACTGATTTTTTAGAGCACCCTTTCTTCCTGATCTTTACCCTGTCTGGCACTGTCTGGAGAAAGACTTAATTCCAAAAATAATGTTGAGGTGTTGTGAGGGTGAGTGAAAGGGGCAATTCAGAGTGTGCAGCTGCCATCCCCAGTGCTCTGTCAAATGCAGAGTGAAGCTGAAAAATTCAGAAGGGCTTCTCAGTTTTTAAACTTCCAGTTACCATGGCCAAATTTTATATGGCAATATAATACCCAAATGGGTTTTCCGTACAAATATCCAGGCTGAACACGTTGCTGTGACAATGGACAGCGATGCTGACATGGTTAGACCTCAGCAAACAGTGTGAAGTACTGTGAAAATGAAGCAGTGGTGTGGTGGGTTTGGCTGAGCAGGGGGAATCCCCAGGAGCAGTTTGTTGGCAGAGTTTGTCCCTGAAGGACTGGCCCTGAAGGGAGCAGCCTCTTCCTGAAGGACTGCAGGAAAGGGGGTGTTTTTTTTTTTACATGTCATAAGCAGCTGCTAACCTTAAACAAACAATTCTCTCCTGGCTCTTCGGGTGGCAGGACATCAGTTGAACAAACTGTCAGGCAGCAGGGATCAGTGGGAGCTTCTCCTCCCAGACTCTGCAGTGCACTGGCCTGAGCTGGAGGAGCTGAAGAGGAGAATTATTCTTCCAGGAGGGTGACTGCAGGTGTGTGTTTACCTGAGGCAGGCATTGTGGGGCATAGTGAACACCGTGCTCTGCTGTTGCTGTGCACCAGATGCAGGGCTGTGGGTCTGAGGACCTCTGGCCATTGTCAGCAAAGAGAATGAATGAGCCATTACTGAATTCCTGTGTGTGCTAAGTGCACTTTTAGTCTTCACCCTCGAGGGAGCACTCAGACTGTGCTCTGACAAGGAAGGAAAGAAAGGCCTGGATGCAGTGAAAGAAATGGAGAACTGAAGTTAAGCCTGGAGAAGTGGGTTCGGTATGGCTGGGCTGCTCGTGCTGTGGAGAACAGCCACAGCAGGCTTTAATGTCTCTGGTCACACTGCAGACAAATAATGATGGTGGGCCCTGCTCTGTCAGCAGGGGAGCTTTTCTGGCTGTCCCAGTGAGGTTTCTTGCACACCTGCCCAATAATCACTGTTTAATCACTGCTGTCTAATTCCCAGCCAGCAGGTGAGACGCTGTGAGGATGGGAAGGCATTCTGTGAGGGGATGCAAACTGCTGCTGCTGCTGCTGTGCTTGCTGCTGGTTTTGGGGCACATTTGTGATGAGGCACAGCAGGGACAGTGCAGCTGTGTCTGGGCCTTGTGTCCACAGGAACCCAGGCTTGCCTGGGAACATACGTGGAGAAGGAGGTTTTCCAGACAGACAGAACCTCTTCAGCCTTGGGAGAGTGAGTTGGGGTATAAAGAAACAAAAACCTGCTGAAAAACAGGGAAAAAGCCTTACTTTCATAAGAGGTTTTTGTCTTCATTCCCTTCTGCTGTGCTTAAGTTGGGGTTTCTCTGTCTGTCATAGCAAAGTCCTTCTCCAAGAGAGCTGAGAAGCTGCTCCTGCCTTTTTTTTGTTACTCTTTTATTGTCTGTTCAGTCCCAGCACACTAATCTTCATCTTAAAAAGAATGTGAAGTACAGCTTAGGTAGTGGGATCACCTTGGAGATGTGCCCTATGTGTAAACCAGAGTAATAAGGTTTTGTCTGTGTGCTGAGTCAACAGGTTTGAGCCTCCAAGGTTAAGAAGGAGTGTGTGGTAGATGGTGCCTGGTGATAGCAGGAATTCATCCGGGTCTTGGGGTGCCTTCACAAAGGAATGTTTAAGTCTAATTTCCTAGATATTGAGGTTTTTGGAAGCCTGCAGAGGGTATTGGCTTCTGCTCGCAGCACATTTCTGACATGGTGAAACACAGATGTGAGGAGTGCAGCTTTGTGCTGCACATACAGGCACAGTCTGCCTGCAAGACCTTGCACCTCATGGCTTTCACCCATCTTCTCAAGGCAGTGTTCACCACTTCATTGAGCTTTGTCACTGTTCTCCCTGCTCTCAGCAGAGAAGTGTTAATGCCTTTCTCTGGATGCCTTCAGACCTCACAGCCTCAGGTGAGCAGCCAAACCTGGGTGGAAGAGAGGGAGGGAGAGGGCTAGGTGCAGTCCCTGCCTCTCTGTGTTTGGCTATTTAAAAAAAAAGTTATTCTAGAATGTGCAAAGCAAAACACATTACCAGAAGCAATTACCTCTACTGCTGCCGGACAACATTGCTCACTGAGGGAATTCTCCAGAGGATTTTTCTTATAAATAGAGGTATTTATAGAAGTGGCATGAATTTGCTAACACGAAAGTTTACAAGGTGTATAAATCAATTTAGGGATCACCGACGTGTCAGATGTGTCAGGTATAACAAAATGTGCTTTTCCTGAAATGAAATTAATGTTTGGTATCGATAGGTATCTGAAGGTAAATTATCCAGGTATTTCTACTCTACGTGAAAATACTGCTAATTTGATTAAATTATTTTGGTAGAACTACTGTAGTAGTTCTGATATAAATTAATTTTGTAGGGAAATAAAGGTTTGTTGGATTGCATGGCACAGGGAGAAGTGGGACTTCCTTAGTTATATTCTAAATTTTTCCCCTGCCTAGGCTTAGGGACAAGTAGAAAGCAAAGGACATTTTCTTAACTTCCTAAAAATCCTATTTTTCAGCTATTTCTGAAACAATCACCTTGATTTGAGATGCACGTCCTTGCAGGCCAGGCTGTTCACTGTGAGGTATTGTCTGAAACTGGACTGATTCAGCCAGAAGTGAACTGTAGAGAAAGACTTAAGATGTTTGTAGTTTTCAAATATTTATGTTCTTTTGTGCTTGCAAGGAATCTGTAATTTTTTTATTGCCCTCCTTCCAGCTGTTTCCTTGAAAGAAAGTAGAAGTGTTTTTTCAGGTGTTGTAAAATAAGATTGTTTTTATTTAAAATACTGGTAGCTGCCCGTAATAACAATAACAAAAAATACTTCTGATGTTAATGGAATTTTTAACCTTTTATTTTTATTTTTTATGCAGTCAGTTTCTATGACTTTTGCAATATTCTGTAGAAAGAAGGATGATTCTTGGGAAAGAAGGGACTGGAAAACACAACACACAGCAAATTTCAAATGCATAATCAGCAATAAGGAAGTAAAATCAACGTCGGGTTTTCTGGAGCATAATAATCCCAATATTTAGGGTGAATTAAAACTCAAGAGTGTGCCATGAAGATTACTAGATATAATTATCTCACTCTTATATAACACCAAATAAAAGTTCCAGACGAGTGCTGAGCTTTTCCCTCTGCCTACATGTTGAATTATTCCTCTCTGCATTTTGCTCTGTGCACAGTGCTGTAGGAATTGGGTGCTGGGGCATGAGGAAGAGTCCCAGTCTGGTGTGAGCACACACTTGCAGTTCCCGTTCAGGGGGCTGGGGTTTGTCCTGCTGCAATTCCCTGGGCTGGGCACAGGGCAGGCTCTGGTCCCTGCTCCCCAGGGCTGGCCCAGTGTGGGAAATGGATCTGAGGAGGATTCCCCAAGCCTGGCTGGAAGCTCTCACCGTGCTGTACATCTGTGTGCACACTCTGAGATGAGGTGTGCTGNGGTGTCAAAGCTAGGAAATGGGTTGGCTTCTGAGGACGGCGTTGCACCTAACATCTTCAATGACGCTGACTGTCCAACAAATAATTCCTTTATAACGCCTCTCAGTCATCCCCGTCTCTCTCAGCCCAACAACCCAGCACGAGGACAAAGCCACGCGTGGGGCACAGGGGCCAAGGTTTGTGGGACAGCCCCCAGGGCTCCCCCGCTGCGGGAACAGGAGNGGAACAGGAGCCCCCGAGGGAGCAGGAGCAGGGGAGGGAAGTGTAATCACCTTAATCAAGTCCCTAATCAAGTCCTTAACCATGAACACCTTCAAACAGCATTTTTGTCCTGGTTAAAGCCCGCCTGCTCGCAAAGTGCATCACCAGGGAGTGATGGCAAAGCAGCTTGTACTTTGGATTATTTTTTTTTTCCCCCCAAACTGGTCTGCAAGTAATTAACTTTCAATAATGCAAGGTACAGAACACCCAGGTGGCCCGAGCCAGCCTTCCCAAGAACATGCCCAGTGCTGCAGCTGTCACACTGCAGGCAGGACAGCGTCCCTGGGAGCACCCTGATCCCCACAGCTGCTCTCTGGCTTCGTGTCCTCCTTGGCTGTGTTTGGTGCCCACCCTGAGTTCACCTCAGCTTGCCGAGAAGCATTTCTGCATAGAGTGAAACACCCGCTCTATTTGCGGTACTTTGCCTAAGCAAAGGCTCTATTAATGCAATTAAGTAGCTATGTTAAATGAGCTGATCTTCCAGGCAAGTTCCTATTCTTAATAGCTCCCACATAGGAAAAGAAAATTTCGCTAATCCTTTAATTAAATTGCAAACTAAATCTGTGTAAGCCTTTTGACACATTTTTTTGAGACGCAGTTAAGGCTTAGAAGGGATCTGTGGCTGATGATACCTTTGGTCTGTCCCATGAGCTATCAGGCCGAGAAGCTGCAGCTTTCCTTCCCCCCTTTTCCCCAGCAGTAAGACAAAAATCTCCACCTGATTTCTTTAGGATGTACCTTTCCTCCCCTTTTTAACTGTTACAACACGTTTTGTTTCCTGTTCCTCACATCCAGCGGCGTGTGATACAACATCTATCTACAATCACCTTTCTCTTCCTCCAGGTAAAGAAGGAGGCTGCTCAACAGATTTTTTTTTTTTTTTTTAAGCCCTAGATCCTGTAATTTAAAGGATTTCAAATTAAACTTTATTTAAATAAAAATTTTAAATACATGTAAACTTTCCTCTATGCAGCAGCTCCTTGCAAGGAAGGGGGATCTCTCTGCTTCAGTGGAGGCTCCAGCCTTTTGTTTTTGTGTTTCACCACATCTCAGCTGACATAGTCTGTATAGCAGTTTTTGAGTTACACATTTAATATTTTCTGTGTTCTTTATTTTTGAACGGTAGGTAAGAGAACAACCAGGAGAAGCATTTTGACTCTTTCCCGCCTTTGCACACCAATCCTTTAATGCTCTGCTGATCACCACAGTATTGCAATAAAGGAGTATCTGACATATTTTCAGATCTCAGTCTCTCTTGGTCCCTCAGGTTTAGGTCCCCAAAGTTTTGAGACGAGGTCACAGCAAGTGTCCAGTGCTGTGTGTGAGTCTCCCTGAGCTCAGCAGATCTCTGTGGTCACCATCAAGGATTTAAAACCTCCCCTTTTCTCTCCTGTGCCATTTTCTTTCTGCATCACTGACAGCTGCCCTGCCAGGCGCTGCAGGAGCTGGGCACAGCATTTGGGCTGGGTTTGCAAGTGAGGAAATGGAGCTCCTGACAGGACCTGAGGCAATGCAACCTTTCCTTTGCTGGCAGCACGAGGCAGGAGTGTCAGAATAGTTTATAATGCTTCCAACAGGGAGTGCAGATGAATTATCTGCAAGAGCAAATCCTGTTCCTGCACCAGTGCCAAAGGGGTTGTGTCACACACAGGTTGTGAGCTAGACAGCGTGTTCCTGTGAGTGCTTGCCTTAAGGTTTACAAGCTATTGGAAAGAAAGTTATGGACATAAGTGCACTGAAAAGTGCACTTTTTGTTGCCTGACCCTGTTCTTTTTTCAGTATCCAAGGGCTGTACATGGTGCACACACCTTTTGAATGTCCCAGCACAAGCCCTTAACTCACTTCATCTCCACTCCTTGCTACACTTACAAAGAAATTCATACTTGGGTATGTAGAGTCAGGCCTCTACAGTGCTTTGGAATTTACAGATTTGTGCGATTGGAAGGGACTCTCCAAAAGTAAATGGAATGAAGCGAGGGTAGGATCACATTTATGAACCAGAAAACATTTTCAGCTGGGACCAGCCCCGAGCCACGAGAACTGGACTTTGTGTTGTAGCTCTGAGATCTCTGCCTCACAGATGGGGCTGGGCATTTCCAGCCTTTCAGGGCCAGGAGCTGGGGGAAGGCTCTGCTCTGCTCTGCTCTGCTCTGCTGTGCCCGTGGTGGATGAGCTGGTGTCAGAAATCCTCCCTGAGCTGTTGTGAGGGAACAGAAGTTTGTGTGAGTCAGTGGTGTGTTGTTCATCCATACCTGTGTGTGCCCTGAAGGCCAGGCTCACACCTGCCAGGAGAGATTATTGTGAACAGACACAAAAGATTATTGTTCTGGCTGAGTTAGGTCCTTTCTAAGGCAGCGATATAAAAATTCCTGTTGGATTGTATCCCTGGAAATGTTCCAGGCCAGGCTGGACAGGGCTTGGAGCAGCCTGGAGGTGTACCTGCCCACGGCAGGGGTGAAAGAGGATGGGCTTTAGGGTCCCTTCAGCCTAAAGTACCCTGGGACTGACTCTCAGCCTCATTTGGGAAGATGCAGCTAGCATCAGCCTTGATGTTTTAACTTCTAGAGGCTGACTGTACCTGAGCCTCTTACCCAAGAGTAACCTACCAAGAGCAAATCTCACTGAGAGACAGCTTGTCTATTTTGATTCTTACCAAGGCTTTTTTTCCCCCTTCCCCACATTCACCAGGAATTCACACTGTGCTGTAAACAAAATGCAGTTCAAGGATTTTTTTTTTCTTTTTTTTTATTCTGAATGGAAGACCATCTGATGCTACGTGCAAAGCGAAAGCTTTTCAAGAGGGCATTCATTACAACCTTTGAAGAAAATACAAAACTAATATATCCAGCCCTCAGCTGAGAGTTGTTTATGTGCTGCAGTAGTTAACTGTTGGCAGAAACCTTCACCTCACAGACAAATAGGAGGCAACAGTCTGTCAGTCATGTCCTTTAGGAGCAGACATTGTTTGGATAGCATCGGCATCAGTTTCATATTTGTGCAGTTCTGTCAAGGTGAATCTCTCTGAGGTGCACAGAATGAGTGTTTTAACATTCCTGTAAGCAGCAGCATTTCCCACTGCTCCCAGCCCTGAGCTGGAGTTTGCCACCAGAAACCCAGATTCTGCTCTTGGCTGCTCATCCAGCTCAGCCTCCTCTGCAGGGAGCCAGGGCAGGTCTGATCCAGGGGGGCAGAGCAGGGATGTTCAGTGTTTGGGTTCTGGTGTGCCTCATGGTGAGGACAGAGGCAGCTCCCTGCAGCACCTGGTGTCTGCATGGAGAGGGCTCAGCCACTGCCTCCAGCTGAGCAGAAAAACACCTTACACCAAACAGTCATTGCCTGGCTGATTTCTCCTCATCCCTTCTCATACGCTGAGTGATAAAAAGCAGGACAAGATTCCTATGCCAAAGCGCAAGCTTTAGGCCAAAAAGGCCCTCTGCACACAGAACAGGACATGGGAGGAGAAAATGTCCAAACATGCCCTTTGGTCCTTGGGTGCCTGCTCTTGGACTCACAAAATCCCAGAAGAGTTTGGGTTGGGAGGAGCCCTAAATCCCACCCATTGCCACCTTTGCCATGGCAAGGACCCTGCCCCTGTCCCAGGCTGTCCCAGCCCCAGTGCCCAGCCTGGCCTCGGGCACTGCCAGGGATCCAGGGGCAGCCCCAGCTGCTCTGGGCACCCTGTGCCAGGGCCTGCCCGCCCTGCCGGGGACAATTCCTGCCCGGTGTCCCACCCGGCCCTGCCCCGTGGCACTGGGAGCCGTTCCCCGGCTCCTGGCCCTCCATGCCTTGTCCCCAGTCCCTCTGCAGCTCTCCTGGAGCCCCTCTGGGCACTGGAAGGGGCTCTCAGGTGTCCCTGGAACTTCTCCAGGCTGAACAATTCCTCTCTCAGCCTCTTTCCTGCCTTTAGGTTCTCTTCTCCAGTGTAAGGAGGTCCAAGAGCACAGTGTGCACAGTCTGACAGCCCAGATACCCAACAGCTGCCCCCAAAATGTTGCTCTTCCCCCAAACCAGTCACAGGTGGGGAACATGATTTGTGTCACGGCAGCAGAAACTTCAGGTCTTACTCTCTGCCTTTAGATCTTGCCTTTTCTCTCTCTTTTGGAACTCATTTCTGGTCAGTTCTGAGGACTGTGGCAGTCAGAGGCACTGGGGTTGTGCCAAGCCATGGCTGGCACAGGGAACTCCCAAATCCTTCCCTCAGGCTGTTTTTGCTGCTGGACCAGGATCCTCCCTCAGGCGCAGGGGTTCTGACAAGAGTCCAAACTATGTGGCAAGTGCTTTTTGTGCTGCAAAATTTTTGTGCTGATGGCAATGTGCGGAAATGGACAAAAGAATGTGAAGGCAAACCTGGAGGGAGTGAGACTGGAAACCAGCTGTACCCTGAGGATGTGAGGTGGGACAGGTTCCTCTCTGTTCCTGCTGAAGCATCTCCCCTGGTATGAGCATGGTATGACCACCAACACCCCCGGGGACAGCCTGGACACCTGCTCTGCATTATTGACCTGCAGTGAGTCAGAATTCATCCCCATCCCACCCAAGGGCTCCCCAGTGAGTGCCTGGCCACCGGTGCCTCTGGAGAGCTCCCAGCAAAGCACTGGGAGGGGACCAGGGCACTCCTGAATCCTGCAGGGCTGGGGACACAGGGGATGCTGAGTGCTGCCTCAGGGGCTCTGCTGACAGCCAGGGCTGCTGCACAGCTCTGTTGGAGAGAAGTTAATGAAAAACTCCTTGTCTCGTGGCTTTACATGAGGAAAAAGGTGCTATTGTTTACACGTAGGATAAGGGATAGTTCGTTTGGTTTCTAATTTGCATAATTAGAGGTATCATTTGTTTCTTCTTAGCCATCTTGAGAGCCTGTTATTCATGCTGTTACAGGTATGAAAGAGATAAAGCCTATCTCTGCTCCCACACCTTAAAAAGACGTCATTATTTTGCATTTTGGGGAATGAAAGCAGTTCTCTGGGTTCACGGAGTGGTCAGGGCAGAAAGCAGCTTCCCAAGGCAGCATCAATGGCATCAGTTCTCACCTCCCCACCCCTTAATCACCAGCTGTGCAAAGTGTAAACCAGGAAAAGCTGGTGGAGGAGAAAGGGCTCCAGGCTGAGCCAGCTGCAGACCAGGAATCACCAACACCTGCCCAGGTGAAATCAGCCCCTGGAAGTTAAAATCCAGGATGATGCCAGCAGCACCTTCCCAAGCAACGAGGCTGAGAATCCCAGAATGGTCTGGGCTGGAAAGGACCTCGAGGATCAGCTTGCTCCTGTTCCACCCTCCACAGGAGGAGCAGGAGTCATGGATGGTTCTGGGGAATTCTCTGCTGCTGGGAAATTTTTACAAGCATGTACTCACATGGCTGCTTTTGTAGGAGAGAGGGAAATTGATTCAAGGCAGTGGTCTGGAGTGTGATTTTTGAAAAGCACACTGCTTTTCCTGCAGAATCGTATTTGTGAATCAGAAGCACTGATAAAATCAGTAATAAGGGAAATACTGAATAATGGAGAGGAGGGCTGGAAGCTGGGCAAAAGTAGGTGAGATTAAGTTCAGAGTAAATAGTCTGCACCACTCATGGAGGGAAATTTCTGTAGCAACTGGAAGATGAAAATAAACTTTCACAACACATGCAAGTTCTCCTGCAGGAATATATGTTGACTTTTTTTTTTGTCATTTTTCAGTTCTCTGGATTTCTGCTTTTGCATAGCTTTATATCTCAGATTTTCAGTCACCAAAACTACATTTTCTCAATTAACAAACCAGCTCATTTGAATTGCTCAGAGGATTCAGAGATGGATTACTTCAACAAAAAATGCAGAGATTTAGTATAAAGGACACAAGTGAAATAAAGACCTTGTTTCTCCTGGTTTCAAAGCAGAATCTTTTACTGAACCATGATGTGTGTGTGCTACTTCACAGAAAATAAAGGGATATTAACTTTTCAGCATATGGAAGCCATAGCTTCTCATAACTCAGCTAAAGTTGTTAAGAACTGAAATCAACCAATGCAATACCATCTCAAGGGTTTCAAGATGAGTTTTTAATGCATTCTGCAAACAGAATCATGTTGATTTCTTTCAGAAACAATGAAAAAAATCCATCTACCATTGCTAATAAAATCACAGTATGTCTCACTACAGTTATGGGCTCCAAATTGTATTTATTTTTCACAAAACAAATTATATTATGTCAAGCTGCTGGAGTGAACAATAGATATTGTTAGGAAATAGGTTCAGATAAGTTGTACAAGCTACACTTCCTCCCTCAGAGTTTCCCAAATTGAAATTGCAGGTTGTGGCCTGGGGACAGAGTGTACCCTGAGCTCTGGACCTCAGTCCTGGCAGGTTTCCTTGGGGTCCAAGTGGTGTGAAGTAATTAGCACAGCAGCCCGAGTCTGTTCTTATTTCATGAATAAAGCACACCAATAGTGAGGTTTTCCTTTCTCCCCTTCTGGCTGACCCAGCACAGCAGTAGTGACAGGGAGCAGAGTTTTCGCTGGGTAAAACACAATTTCCATGAGCATCTCCCACAGGAAAGAGTCACAGGACCAGCTGCAGGGACACAGCTGGAGGAGGAGCACAGTCACAGGGCACTGCTCAGGTTTCTACATCAGTTATCCAAAACTTGCTGATGTGTTTAGGGAATTCTCCACAAGGAATGAGGAAGAGGAGCTGTTGGAGGTTCTGGCTGCTTTTCCCTGCTTCCTCTCCCGTTGAGTTTCCAGCTGTCAGGAGTGTCCCTGCAGCACTGCTGGGCTGCAAGGAGTGGACAGAACCATCCCTAAAGTTCCCTGAACTCGTTATTTGGGATTATTTCACATCTCCATTTCACTTCGTCTCTTCTCCATCTCATTTCACATCTGCTGCCGGAAACCTGCAGGAGAAAAGATGGCACAAACCATTCTGGCATCATCCTCCAGCTCTTCAGTGCCTGAGGTCCCTCTGCTTATTCCTTTTCCCTTCTCAGGCAGGTAACCAGGTGAACAAAAATAAGTTTAATGTTTCCTTCTGCATCTATTTGTGAAATTGTATGTAGGATGCATTGGCCATTGTTCTGTATGTCCAGGAAGGTGTTTTAGACAGTTAATGAATAAATATGATTCCTGAAGTAAGAGTCATTATCTAAAACACCTATAAACTGATTTTTCTTGCTGCTCAAAGCCACCTTGAATATTATTGGCAAAAGAAGGTAATATATAAACGCCCTCTCACTCCAACTGTGATTTGACTATTCCTGCATGAGAAATAAGCACTGAAATGGTGTTGCAGAAATGCTGGCTTTCTCCTGGAAAACAGGAGCCTAAGGTATGTCTTGTGAGCTGGATTCACTAAGGCTTTTAAAACTGATACTTGGCAGTGATGTTTTGTTGGCACTTGTGGCAAAGAAGGTTGGGTTTCATGAAATGCATTTGTGTCCCTTCAGGAACTCTTTCATGCCCCCAAAACTGAATCATGGACTCACAGAATGGTTTGGGTTGGAAGGGACCTTAAAAGGCCATCTATTTCCAGCCTCGTGCTGTGGGCAGGGACTCCACTCACTGCATCTGAGATTTTTGGGAGGTTTTGCTCTGATTTGAGTGTTCCAGCAACAGCTGGTCCTGTCTTCTGGTTTAAGTGGCAGGTAGAAGGATGAAGACCCAGAACTCCTCATTGTCAGAAACAAGGCTCAATCTTTAAAATTTTTAATAGTCTAACAAGGGATAAAAAGGATAATATTCAGTGCTGGGGTGCCTGGCAAACTGCCAAAAGCCCGTTAGTTAGCGATAACAAATTTTTTAATAAATTTTTTACTGCGCCGATCAAATGCATATTTATGAAGATTATATATATATTTAAATATACTTTTGAGTTCTTTTATATGTTTTGGGAATTTTTTAGCTTTGTTTGACTCTTGAAGTGTCATGCAATAGTGTAAATTTGATTTTTGGGAGTTGTGTATGTTATTTTTACAATGTATATGCTATTTCTTCACAACGTGTATGCTACTTCCTCATAATGACAAACAGGGAATCATTGATAGCTGCAGGGTCAGTGGCAGAAGTCCTTTTTATATTCCTTCTTTTGATTATCTGCGTGGTTTTTTTAATGTTATTTAATAATACAGAGAGTTTTAATTATTTCCACAAGCTTATCTAAGTTATTTTTACTATTGTTAGTCAGTTACGAAAACAAAAGCATTCTGCAAAAGCTCATATTACATAGTCCCTATTTTAATATTTTGTGAAAGCCTAAA
>VXBQ01016275.1:11389-53032 GCA_013400175.1 Phainopepla nitens
TTTTTTTTTTCCCAAAATATTTCTCTCAGGTAAAGGTTGTGACAGGAAAGGATGGGCAGACTGGTACTCCTGTCGCTATAGCAACCCAGCTTCCTCCAAATGTTTCTGCTGCTTTTTCATCCCAGCAGCAACCATTTCAGGTACTTTTCAATGGTTCTAAAATGTAGTTTCATCCCAGATTTTTTTTCTTCATTCAGATTTGATATTTCTTAGATGAATTAGAATTTTCCCAAGAGCCCATCCCTTATCATCTAAACAAAACCAAAAAACCTTTGCAGTCTTCAAATGCATCAGTATAACTGAAGCCTTGAGGAAGTTAAAGCTTTGTCTCCAGGTTGCTGGCTTATTGCATTAACTTTCAGCTTGAATGTTTTCACTTTGGTTTGTTTGTCTTTTGTATCCCTAATGCATTTGGTTCATTTGTGCATTCTGCGTAGTGATAATATGGATTCTTTGTCTGTGGCATTGTAATTGTGGATTTCTTCTAAAATTCTTTTCTTTTTTTTCCTTCCCCTCATGTATTAAAGGTTTTGAGTGTGGCTACAGGAGGTTTTGGATTTGCCTTCCCTGAAATGTGTTAAACTACAATACTAATCCTCTGATACAGTTTGTTTGAAATAATTAACTGCTTTCCATTAGCTCTGCCACAAATGTTGGGAAGAAGAAACAGCAGTGCTTATTTTTATTATAAAAATCCTTTTAACAATTTTTTTCTTTTTTCATAAGGAATGCTGGAGAAAGCCAAGAAATAAATGTGATAATCAGTTAAAATTTTTGTGGATCAGTGATGATGAAACTTTTCAGTTTGGTGTGATTTTATGCAGCTGCCTTCAACTCTGTTACCCAGACATCACCGCATGCATAGCCTGAGAAGTAATATACTCTAATTCCATCTGCAACTAAAATATTTACCTTTTAGCTCAGTGAAATGCTTAGCAGGTGTTGCAGGGTGAATTACTCTGCTGTACCACAGCAGCTGCACAGGCTGTGCTGCCTTTATCCAGGCTTTGGAAGTGGAAAGTGAAATGAAATACAAGATGGGTTGTGTTCCTGTGTGTTACACATGGGATGTTCCCTGTGATACTGTACAAAGGAGTTGTGCAGCAAAGGGGAGTGCACTGAGAGCTCTGCCTCAGGGCCAGTACTGACATGTCTTGGAAGTCTCCTTAGGTAGCCAGGCTTCATTTAAGCTGTTTAAAATACCTAATGTTATATCAGGTTATTTATTGTAGTGATTAGGGTTATCCCCGAGCTGTAGCTGCAGCACTGGTGATACTTCTGAAGGTATTGTACCATGTCAGACCAGTTTCAGGGAAACTGGTTCATGCTAAAAATGTACAAAACTCTCTGTGTGGTACTGACCTTTTAGCACAAACTGCTGACAGAAAGTGGCATTTCTTTCCATCAGTCTTGCTCTTTGCAACTGTTTATGGAGAAATAATGTGTCCCAATCAGCATCACCATTCAAATCCCAGTGCAGAAGTGCAGCACTCAGAGTGATTATAGTGTACGTGCTGCATAATCATGACCTCGAGACAGCTACATTATTTTAATTAAAGTTGGGACAGTGTTAGTCTAATATTAGTGGTATGTGACTGCAATTTATAAAGACATAACATGTCTGCTGTCTGAAGAGTCTGGCCTAAATTGTGATAATGCAGACAGCTAGGAGGCATGTTGTTAAGGAAATGTCAGTCAAAAATCCTAAACTAGAGATACAGCCTGAAACTGTGAGTATGCAGTCATCCAGAGGGAGAGAGCAGGTGAAATAAATGGCATTTAATGTGGAGTTCAAAGAGTATAATTTCTTAAACCGATGTCCCAGTGGCATCTGATGCAAATGGGACATAAACTGAATTTGTTAGTCAATTTAGTAGCATTTAAAAAATCAATTCTTGTGGCTTATTTTGAAAATTCTGTAAATGCCCAGGTCTGTGATGCTCTGCCAGACACTGACTGTTGAACCTGAAATATGCTGCATGTCTACCTTGTGACAAGACAAATATTTGAAAACTTAATCTCTACTGAGTGTGAAATGGCAGTGAACTATGAATATGAGTCAGAGATACTTAAAACCACAATTTACATCTTAAGGCTGTAGCTGTATCTCTGGAGTGGCTGCAAATGCCCTCAGAGCAGCAAAGAGATTGTGTTATTAATTCCTAGCTATTGATTAAGTCTGAGAGGCTTGAGATATATTCAGCTCAAAAAGGAGCATTTGAAACCCAGTCATGGTAGATGATGTTCGCTGTGATTATTGATGCCATGTAGTGAGGCACTGAAGGTGCAGGATGTCACTGCTGTGATTTATTTCAGTATAGACTGGTGTCTACCTCCGTGGGTTTAATTTACATTGCTAAAATTTTGATTAAAATCAGAGAAGAAAATACCTGTGAATAAAGTAAAACATTTTTATGGGAAATTACTGTCCTTCTATGTTGTCCTATAAATTTTCGCATTTGCAAATGTTATAGTATACCTCAACATGTTTAAGGCTCTCACCATTAGAAAAGTACACTTTGGGAACTAGAGTGCTAAATTAATTTATTTCCCAGCATGCAGAGACTGCCATACACAAAGTCTGTGTTTGTATTTTCTGATGGAATATCTTAAGATTTTTTTTGGGATAGCCCTTTTTTTTCTCATGTTAAGTTTCATAGTAGAATAATTGGTACAGCATGGCCAAATATTGAGGAGAATTTAAAAATGACTTGGAAACTCACTGAAAGGAATTGGACTTGCACTGACACTGATGGACATTAATAAGTACTTGCCAGTATGCTGAGGGCCCAGAGAGTATGAAAATTGTCATACACACAGATTGGTTTGCTTCAGTAATTCTGTACCAGAGCCTGTCACCTGTGCTTGGTGCTGAAAGGATTCTCTGGGATAGGTTCTTACTATCATTGCCAGTATTAAATGTAGTGATTTAAAAATAAAAGTTTGAATGCACTGTGTAATCTTACTGAAGCTAAATTCCAACTTGTTGGATCAGAGGCCAGTGATTCCTTTTGCATCTCGATATCAATAGTGCTCTTCCAGGCTTGTTAATTCATAATTTGTGTGCTGTTTATCCTCAGACAAAATGGATAGTAATTTCTGGTGAGCTCTGATGTCACCTTAGCCTTATGGCAATATTGTTTCTCCTCACTGAGTTTATTCTTAAGACTCATTTTGCCAGCTGTGCAAACAGGTACAAGTCCAGCATCTGGAGAACTGGAACTTGTGTACCTTGGCTGAGGTTCTTTATTCCATATTCCTACTTTTTTCCTAAATATTTCAACAGTAACTGTCACAAAGCTCTGTCCTGAGAGTGAGAGTGCTGGAGACTCAACTAAGCTTAAGTTGTTTTCAGGGTGAGGATAAATTTGTGTGTTACTGATGTGCCACACAGATGTAATACATTAATGAAAATTTCCATTAACTAAAAAAAAACAAGTAACAAAAAGTACTGGGCAAGTTTATTTTTTACATATCCCATTTTCCTGCGTTTGGTATCACTTAATAAAATGTAGGTGTGCAGTTATATATAAACAACTTCATAACTGTTAAATTTAAACTCAACGAAGAGTATCTGTGCATTGTGGACAACTAGAACTTCACAGCAGATGCTGAATGAGTCTTGTTTCCTTTGTTGTACAGCTGTTCTGAAGGACTTGCTCTGTGCTGGCCTCCTTAGATCCATTTGTAAATTCTCTCCTGGTGTCAGACCATCTGCAGATTGAACTTCTGTGATTTGTTTTCTTTTCCCTGTAGCAAACGCATACAGGGACTCCAGCGCCGGGGACTGTGAGCACCATAGAGATTGAAGCTTTTAAGAGACAGCAGCAGGCCCTTGCACCAGCAGGTATGTTCCACAGGCACAATTCCACTTCCATCCTCTTTTTTTTTTTTCCAAGCAGTGATTGGAGAGTTCTGTAACTCTTGAAATACATTTTTGCCTCACCTCGGGAATCGCCAGATCCTTAGGACTGTCTACTGTGACTGGTGCTGTGGCAAGAGTGCACTCCACTCCCAGTAGATAGGCCTGGATTTGGCAGGCATGGAGACATGGTTAGGTCGATTGTTCTGGCTGAGAAGATTGGAGACGGCCAACTTGAAGTCAGAGGGACTCTGCCCCTGGAGCATATTCTTCATAAATGCTACACATGTACAGTAGTTGTAGCTTTCGGAGCTGATGTCGGAGTCATGTGTAGTAGTTTGCTGTGTAAAATTGAACCCATTCCATTATACCATGCCATAAATGGAATTTGAATATCACAGATTCGTCTAAGAGACCACGAATTGAAGTGGGCCGTCATGGGATGGTTTTTCAGCACCCGGGTGTGGCTTCAGGAGTTCCTCTTCAACAGCTAATGCCAACGGCACAAGGTACTGTGTCACCACGTGCCAGCTGCACATTAATTTCACAAGGAGATGTTGGTGATGGAACTAGAAACTTGGGCTTCCGGCCTGCCAAGATCCTAGTCCCACCACACGCTTCTCCATGTAAATTAATACTTGGTATGCAATGCCTGGTTTGTCTGAGGAGCTGAGTGACGGGCTCCAAAGGTGCATGTGGGCATGGAAATACGTCACAGGTGCTGATGCAAAATGGCCAACCTGAGAATTCTGGAACTGAACCAATGATTTATGAAAAGGAAACCACCTAATTGGAACATCATGACAAATTTTTATTCATTACTCATGCCAAGCTTTAGAATATGTGTTAGAGTGAATGTGTTCTTAGAAGGACCTAGGTAGTATTTAGACTTCATGCTGGTTTTTAGGTTAAATTCCATTAGCTCACCAGTGCTTTTTTTTTTTGAGTATACGGAATTTAGAAGACCTATAATGACATGCTCTTTTTTAGTTGCTGTGCTCCAAATTTTAGTTACAGTCCCGTGCATGAAGTACTTTGTTGTTAATTGTAATGGTGATTTATTTTGTGATTGTGACGTGGTATTTTCAAGTGATGGTGTCTTGTGGCAAAGTAAGTAACAAAACCACTCTATTCGCAGTCGATTTCCTCCTTAAATCAGAGAGCATCGGGGCTTTTAATCTCACCTGTGCCGTGTCTCCTCTTGCCCTGCAGGCGGGATGCCTCCCACTCCGCAGACGGTGCAGCTGACGGGGCAGAAGCAGAGCCAGCAGCAGTACGACCCCTCCAAGGGCCCCCCGGTGCAGAACGCCGCCAGCCTGCACACGCCGCCGCCGCAGCTGCCGGCGCGCCTGCAGCCCGCCGGCGTCCCCATGGCCTCGCTGCCGGCCCCGCTGCAGCTCCCGCAGCAGCAGCAGCAGCAGCAGCAGCAGCAGCCCCAGCTCGTGGAACCTCCAGCCCAGCCGCAGATCCAGGTGAAGATCCAGCCCCAGAGCGTGCCCCTGACGGCCGCTCCGCTCCCAGCGCCGCTGCAGCAGCAGGTGCCGCCAGCAATCCACGTGCAGGGACAGGCGCCCAGCCAAGGGTCACAGCCACAAGCCGTGATACAGCAGCAGGTATGGGAGCGTTCCTGGGGTGGAACACAAAACAGGTGTTTGTTTCCATGGCCAGTAAAACCTAAGAATGCTGTCTTCGTCTTTTAATTCCACTGGGCACTTAAATAATTCTTTTGTAAAATGCAGGTGTACGTTTGTTATTAAATTAAAGTCTCCATTATGTTCTGCTGTAGTGTAGACTCAGTGTTGAATCCTCAACTCATCAGTAATCAGTGTGTTTCTTGGGCAGACTGTGACTCTGACACGACCATCTGCAGATCCTGCTCAGAGTTCTCAGCGTCTTGCAGCAAATCCACTGCCACCTACCTCATCCATGGCTCCAGCAGCCATCCCAGGCACAACACCGCCTTCTCCATACCCGGTGCAAACAAACAGGACCTCTCCAGCAACCAACAAGTCCCTGTCTCCTATTGCATCCAAGCCTCCTGGCTTAGCAGTAGCAGTAGCAGCAGCAGCAGCACCTAAAACACAAAGTCCAGCTCAGAATGCAGCAGTGTTGCCCCAGGAAAACTCTCAAGACAAGCTGGCTGAGCAAGTCAAGCTGGTAAGACATTTCCTGTGTCATGCTTTTACACCTTTTCTTTTCCTGTCAATTAATTTAATAAAGTGAGAGCAATTACTATTTTTCTCTGATTCTGTGACTTCAGGTGCATTCTGCAGGTTCATTGTAAGTCTCTGTACTTCTTTTTAAGGAAAATCAAATCCATCAGCGGATAGCAGAACTGAGAAAGGAAGGTTTATGGTCCCCCAGGCGACTGCCTAAACTCCAGGAGGCTCCAAGACCAAAATCCCACTGGGATTATTTGCTGGAAGAAATGCAGTGGATGGCAACTGATTTTGCCCAGGAGAGAAAGTGGAAAATGGCAACTGCTAAGAAGGTACCTGAAAAGCATTTTATAACTCAGAACAATAAATGTTGATACCACACAGTTTGGTAGCAAAGCTATTGAGATATCTTCTGCTACAGATAGGAGTAATGAAAAGATGAGGCACTAACTTTTACCTCAGATGAGAAGTTATGTTGTCAGTTTTGGATATGGCACCTGAGACAGACTGGGTAATTGCACAGATTGTGAATGCAAATAACAGTTTGTGGATTTTATTCCTCTGGAAATCAAATAGCTTGTTTAGGAACCCGCTCAATATGTAGACTGGGTTATATTTAAATAAAAAATAGAGTTGTCATGCCTCTCTCACAAATGAGTTATTTCCTGCCAATAAAGAGTAAATGTAGAATTTTGTAAATAACTTCCATTGGGTGTGGTTGTCTGTCTAGTTCTTTTTTTAAAATCTCCCAGAAAAATAAGAGAGAAGACAGTAGTGGGAACATGGTAGAGAACTGTTTCCATAGGGGAACAGAGCAGCACAGCAGGAGTACAGTAGTGGAATAGAAATTCATATGGTGTGAGATGAAATATATAAAATCTGTTAATTTATAGTAAATCAGGGTTTTCTGTGGATACTAGCAATGTTGCATTTTTTTTTGATACATTTATGACCAGTTTAGGGTAATGAAGAGAGCAACTGAAGGTCATTAGTTTAAATTGCCATGTTGTTTGCTACTGTACATTCTCAAATGATGGAAACTCAGAAGCAAAGTATTGAAATAAGTGTATTGTTTTGTACAATAAATATCTGCATTTTGAATATAATTTAAATCTGGATTTCCATTTGTGGCCAATGGTAGGTTTTTAAGAATAGGAGAAACAGGAAGGGCAAATGTGAAATGATCCTTCCCCTGGCACTATGCTTCAAACTTCTGGAAGTCAATGTTTTAGGGATCTCCTGAGCTAAAGGTTGCAATCAAGTCAGTCTTAACAGCCATTGACTGATCTTTCACTCATGTATGTACACTCTTTTTGAACTCATTTTAGCTTTGGTCTCTGACATTTTGTGGTGTGATTTCTGTGACTTCATATGTGCTGTCTGAAAAAAAGTTTTCTTTTGTGTGTTTGCTGCTAATTCAGTGGAATTTTTTCTAATTTTTGTATTCAGAGAGTGAATTAAGAGTTTCCTACTTGATTGCTTAGTTGTAGTTGTATTTTTTTTTCTTTGAGTTTCATGTCTGTTGCATTACTGGCATGGTAGGAATTAGAAATACTGGAGGTAAGTGCTATGTGTGTAAAGCTATGGTCAACATCTGGCTGCTGATAACCACTATAATCTTAAGAAATGCATTGATATGTATTTTGAGGTAACCTAATTCAGTATTTCATGGTATTTTAGATGGTAAGAACTGTGGCTCGTTACCACGAAGAAAAGAAACTTAATGAAGAGCGAGCTAAAAGGGAGGAACAGAACAAACTGAGGAGGATTGCAGCATCCATTGCTAGAGAAATAGAGTATTTCTGGTCCAACATTGAGCAGGTAAAGCAAATTGCATTCACTAAGACTCGTGCAATTTGTGGTGGTTTTTTCATCTGCAGTAGTTTATTCGTAAAACAAAAGTGCTTTATTAGACTTGCTTTACATTTCAGGTTGTTGAAATTAAACTGCAAATCGAATTTCAAGAGAAAAGGAAAAAAGCTTTGAATTTAAAGAGATTTTCAAGAAAAGGTAATTGTATTCCATTTCATAAGAAATATAGTCTGAGTTCTGATGATATTGTTTTATATAATTTCCCTCAGTGCAGGTTAATCTTGTTGACAGTAAAATTGTGAGTTGCTAATAATAGGTTGTGAATAGATCTGAATCATGAGTTATGGGTTTTTATGTTTTTGTGCTAGATTTTGTTCATACTGCTTGTATTTTGCTTTGAATACATTTAAAAATTCGTGTAAGAAGTGTACAATTGCTACATACATCAAATGTAATAATTTTCCAGGTAAGGATACAAAAGAAGACCTTTATTTGGAAAAAGAAAGTGAAATGGTAAGTCTTCCTGTTTTTTGAAAAAGCCATCAAATTAAATGTGTTTAAATGTGACTACATATGTGAAAAAGTTTTGGTAAAGGTGATTTTTTTTTTAAATACATGGTGATGATAAGATTTCAGTGTAGTTACTGACAAATGAACATTCAGTCACAAGCACAAGTATATTTTTTTCTTTTCTGGTTAGGAAGTGGATTGTATTTAGTCTTTAATGGCTGTGAATCATTCATTCTGAGATTGAAGACCAGAGAACTGTACAAATTATTGCCATGCTTGGGCAGGAGTTTCATCTACAGTAGCCAGGGGTAGACTTTGTGGGGCATGAAACATGTTTATCTGCTGAGAGATGAAGGTATATGTTACAGAATGGATTAAACTGAATGAAACTTTGGTATCTTTTTCCCTGGGTGAAATGTGTGCTAAGGACTCCTTGGCTGTGTCTGTGCAATTGGAAAAAAATGGCCAAGGGATCTGAGGCCCTGAGCTGTCTGTCATGGCACAGCTGATGCCCATGTGCTGAAATACTCCCCCTCCACCAAGCAGAATGGCTGCATCTGAGTTTCCTGCTGGGAACAAGCCTTAGCCTGTGTTATCAGCCAAACTGTGGCCCAGCACTGGCTGTGAGGGTAAATTGGCACAGGCTAAACAGTTCTACAGAGTGCACTGGACAGCTGAGCAATCATAGGCCTGTGCCATATCCCTTTTTTATTGACTAGTGAAAAAATTTAGTCCTTGAGCCAACCTGGGTAAAAGTTTTGTACCACAGCTGGACCTGAATAATTTGACCCACAAGCAGTGGAAGTGGCTGGCTGCACACTCCTATCAATTCAGAAGCAGAGTTTCAGTTTTTGCATGACCAGGGAAGTGCTAATAGGTGTTGTCTATCAGCAAATGCTTTTGGGACTGCAAGGCATGTTTTGTTGTCTTTTAAAAAACAAACAAAGCCCCCTGCTTACTTCTGTTTTCTGTGGTTTAAATATTACAATTATTTAATGCTAGGGGGGTTCATCGTCTGGAAGGAAGAGAAAGGCAAGCACATCTTTGACTGATGAGGAAGGTAAGTTACTTCTCAAAATTTTGCACTCATAGCATAGTACATAAGTTGAATATTAAACCCACATGTTTTCAGTCTGTTACTGTGTGGGTGCAGTGCTTTTCCCGAGCCAAATACCAACCTTCATCTATTTCTTAGAGGCATTAGACAGTCAATTAAATAGTAAATTATCCCTGAAAGAGCTCCAGTGAAAATTTGAAAATAACAGTTTCCTTGAAATTATATTGCCATCATTATTGGTGAATTTTAATTCTTTCTGTCCTCATTACTTTGTTTGTCAGGCCTTACTGCCTGACAAACGGTCTTGAAGTTTTTCTGAGGATTTTAGATTCAAATACTCATCTGCTTTGGGTCCTTTCTTGTGGTGACCACTCTGTCATGTTCCTGACAAAGCAACTCCCCTGTTTAATGCTACAGAACAACCTGTGGTGAACACTGTCAATCAACACTTAATTGCCTTCTGTCCTGAAGCTAAAGTGCTTCTCTCCTATTTATTTATCTTTTAAATACTGCATATAGTTGCTCTCAGATTATCTTGTTTTCTGTACATATTTATTTCTTTATAAATCCTACAGACTTAGAAAATTCTGTGCTCATTACTTCAGGGATATAGAATTACGAGCCTCCTGAATGATTGTATAATTTTAATCCAAGATTTGCATTTGTTTTTCTTGTAGTTGAAGATGAAGAAGAAACAATTGAAGAACAAGAAGCTAAAGAAGGAAACATAAACCATCAAACTGAATTATCTAATCTAGCCAAAGAAGGTAGGCATTTGGCTTGATTCTTCTCTGGGCTGGACTGACTGCTTGTTGTATTTGTAAAGAGGATTAGAGGTGGGAAATTTAGTGCATTCAGATGTTCAGTCCTGTGTAGTGTATTTAGTTTTTTCTGTTTGGAAAGCTGCAGCAGTTCATGGGATGATGATGGACATCTGCGCTTTATAAAGCAGTCCTAGTTATCACACAAGGTGGCTCAAGAAAAAGTAGTTCCTTGCACTGCACTAAATCCTTACCCCAAGACTCTCAGCCCAAGTTCTGGGAGTGCATGATAAGCACTTAAAACCAGGGTTGTATCAGACTGAATATGGGCATTTTATCATCAGCTGTCCTGGCTGTCTCAGAAGGGTTTTGTGACTGAGTTGGTTCGTCTGAAAGGGCCCTTAAGTGCTGATCTTGAAGCAGGGGTGTAAATATTTGAAGATAAGGGGCTTGCGGGGACAGTGCTCTGGCTAGCAGCTCTCTCTCATTAGCAGAGTAATTGCTATGCTGAGCTTGGTGTGTGCAAAGTGCCCCATAGAGATGTGTCACTTACCCTGGTAAAAGCAGATTTTTAGAGGCAGGCTGCCCATTTAGGCTGAGTGTGCCTGGCAATGAGCATGTGGTTTCCAAGTCTGTTTGTTTGGTCTGTTTGGCAGCTTAGTGGCTGCAGTGAACTGGCCAGTTGGAGGGATTATAACCCTTGGCCATTCAGCCAAGTTCCTGATGAGAATGTTTGCTGATGGATTGGCCACTGCCAGCATGTACATACCTACTTTAACAGCTCAGACAAGGGATCCTGGAGTTACAACTCAGTTTTGAAATTTTTGAAGTCTTGCATTGTCTTCCAACCACTCAGCTGGGTTTGATGCCCCTACCTTTCCAAGTGGGGGTTTACTGAGGGTTATGGGGTGTGTTTGTAGTACAGTAAAAAGCAAGATATGAGAGCAGACTGCTTGGTGTAATGCCAAATGTTCTCTGTAATCAAGATTATTAACTAAATACTGCCATCATTCATTTGATAATTACCTCAGAAGTTAGCTTCTGATTAGAACTGGCTTTATGCAATTATGAAGGATGTAATGGGATTATAATTAATAGTATCTATTGTTCCAAGTTTTGGTATTTTTAAATTTCTATCCTTTAATGACCTTCAGCTGAATTGCCTCTGGAAGATTTGGTAAAGATGTATGAAGGTGCCTTCGCAGAAAATTTTCACTGGCCCCAGCCGAAGCCTGACAGTGAAGAGGAGAGCAGTGAGGAAGGTAAGTTACTCTATGTTTAGAAGGAGTTTTGCTGATTTACAAGGTGAAATAAGTTGCTTGGCTCTTCAGGACTCTGTGAAAAGACATTTTGTTCTAGGGGAAAACACATATTGAGTGAATCACATTTAAAATTTCTCAGTTTGTGAAAAGAGGCCAGTGTTTGCCCGTCTTAAAGTGAAAATGTATAAGATTTTGAAGAACAATACTGAGCTATAGAAAAGCCTCTCTCCACTGAATTAAACAGCACACTTCTGTGTTCTCTGCTAACATGATGATAGAGCTACATGCTTGAAGATGGGTTTTAAATAGAGTAAGAGGACCTCCCTAGAAGCTAATGAAAAGTTTGTGAAAAGCTGATGGTCATGTTAGCCTAACTAGTGTGAATGTCCAGAACATGTACATGAACCTGAGCTTAGGCTATTTGCATTTCACCTGAACTAGCTTGAAAACCATAGAATTGCTTTTACAAGTTAGCTGCCTCCTTTAGACCCGTATCTGAATCCTGGTTGTCTCAGTTCCTTTGTGTAACTGCTGCTGAAGTTTCTTTTAGATACCACTGTAATTTTTCTCTCTCTCCTAGAAATGGAAGACCACATATCTGATAGGGAAAGTCCCCAGAAAGAAGTTGTCCTCATAGACTCCCTTCTCAGCATTGACCAGTACAAGGGCATGGACAGATCGAGTCCTCCCAAGAAGCACATGCGAGACATAGCAGAAGTTGCTGCTGCAGCAGAGATGTTATTACCTAAAGGCAGCTCCAGAATAACAACAGCAGTAAGAATCCCTGTTTTCTGCTACTCTGTGTGCTGATGTTTACATAAAGAATGCTTTCCTCTTCATTATTTTGTAGCTTTTAGCAAGAAATTGCTTTCTTTTTTTTTTTTTTTTTGAGTTACCTGTAGAATGTTTATGCTTTATGTCATGCTCTATGAATTTAACTCAGGAAAAAATATGAAATTATTCACATGACAGGTAAAATACAACACTCCGTCACTGCTGTATGGGTCTCTCAGAGAGTATCAGAAGATTGGGCTGGACTGGCTGGCAAAGCTCTACAGGAAGAATCTCAATGGCATCCTGGCAGATGAGGCAGGGCTTGGAAAAACAGTGCAAATTATTGCCTTTTTTGCTCATTTGGCTTGTAATGAAGGTAAGTTAATTTGGCTAACAGTTTTAGTCAGGTACTGGGCCAGCATTATCTTTGTGAATTGTAGCCTAGGGTCACTTTTTTTTCCCCTACTGAACCATATCAGGCTTTAGTTAATGATTAGGAGTAAGATTGTGTCAGAATAACTTTCTGATATTTTGTGACAAGGGTGCTATCTAGTCAAGTACAGGGTCTGATCAACCTCTAGAGATTCTTCTGAATACTTCTGAATTCTTACTAGTACAGAAAAGCCTTACAAATTGTTTCATGACCAGGAGTAGATTAGTCATCAAAATACCTCTGTTTGTTGTTATTTGATCTCACTTTTAATGATTAATTTAGTGCAATGCACTTAAAGAATGAAAGGGGGAGTACAAGCCACATGCATTGTAAGGAGTCTCTTTCCAATGTTAACTGCTGTGTTTCCCCTTCTGTAGGGAACTGGGGCCCTCACCTTGTTGTTGTCCGGAGCTGTAACATTCTGAAATGGGAGCTGGAATTGAAACGCTGGTGCCCAGGGTTGAAAATTCTTCTCTACTTTGGGAGCCAAAGAGAACTTAGGGCAAAAAGACAGGTGCTGTATTTTACAGCTCTTTCACTGTCGCCTGAGGCATTTAGCTTGTATATATCTGTCTTAGGTGTCTTTTTTTAATGAAGAAGTAGCTGGTTGTAAGATATTTGAGAGTTCTGCCTTAACTTTTCCGTCTCATCCTTCCTTTCCTTTTCCATAGGAGTGGACAGAACCCAACAGCTTCAATGTGTGCATCACTTCCTACAAGCAGCTGTTCAAAGGCCACACAGCATTCATGAAAATGCGATGGAAATACTTAATAGTGGATGAGATGCAGCAAATAAAGAATATGACTGAGAAACACTGGGAGGCACTTTTCAGTCTCCGCAGGTACAGAGCAGAGAATTGATTTCCTGCTGGCAGTGGGTTGTTCTCTTTTCATGTCACACAGTTCTCTTCTTAACAGAAAACTGATTAAAAAAAACTCTCTTGACTCGGTCTGCCCAAATTCCTGAGCAACGTGCACCCATAGAGAAGTGCTTTTATTTGAAATAATCAGGATTCAGAGAAATGATTGAGATCTTTTTGTCTCCACTATCATATCCCTATAATTCTTCTTTGCTGATATTCTGTGCTCCCAAACAGATTCCCTTGTATGTTCTGATACTCTGCAATGAAGAAACTGTTTGGTGATATATTCAGGGTTGAAAAGATACTTTATCCTGGGTTTAATTTTATTATATCTACATAATTCTTCTGTGTATCTGACAAACAGAAAGGCGTAATAATCAGTCAATTAAAAGTCTTCTTTTGTTCACAGCCAGCATCGTTTGCTTCTGATAGACACTCCTTTGCATAACACATTGATGGAGCTGTGGACCATGGTACATTTTTTGATTCCGGGAATTTCCAGACCTTACCTGGATTTTCCAGTAAAAGCACCTAATGAGGAGAACCAGGATTACTGCCATAAATTGGTCATCAGGTTGCACAGAGTATGTTGTCATTTTTTTCTCATGTGTCCTACTACAGCAGTAATACTGTTGAGGAGAGAGGGAATAAAAACATGTGGTTCAGATCAGAATTTGTGTCCTTTCTTAATACTTTGTTCAGTTTAGACAGAAAATCCTGCTGAAAGCAGAGGGTTCTGCTACCAGAAGAGTGTGGAGATTTCTTTTAAAAATAATTAAAGGCTCAGATTTTGAAGCATGACATGCAGAAATTAAAGAGCAAATTAATGTCTATACAACTGTGTACATAGCAGAATGACTATACATAGCATAAGCAGTTTATCACATCAAATCTGTTAGGTGAGAATAAGTTTAGCTTCCTGTTGGAAACTCTTTGAAGTGAGATTTTTTTCCTCTCAATTCTGAAACGTTTCAGATGATTCAGCCTTTTATTCTGCGGAGATCAAAGAGGGATGTTGAAAAGCAGCTCACAAAGAAATATGAGCACGTGCTCAAGTGCCGTCTGTCTGGTCGACAAAAAGCCATGTATGAGGATGTCATATTGCAACCAGGGTAAGGGCTGGAAACAGTAAATATAAAATGCTGTCACTTCTAGTGCTTAAGCAAGGAAGGAAATGATTGTCATGGGGGGAAGTGTTTTAGTGTTTCTCTGAAATTTTCCATTATGACCCATGAATAAAATGTGATTGTATTGTAGACTAGAATTACAGCAAGTGATGCTATAGCCTTGTGAAAAACATGCATTTACCTCTGGAACCTAAGAACTGAGTTATGATGGTCAGATCTTCTGCTATATTGTTTTAACATTTGTCTCTAATGAGTGATTCTTCATTTTTTTAAAGCCCAGAGTTTTTCCTCACCACCCTCACTGCCAGTGGTGATTGATAGGTGCTGGGGTGAAACAGAAACAAAGCAGGGAGAGGTTAGGGAGCTGGATAGGTTGTACTTGATTGTAAGGCAGCACTGGCTCTTTAAGTTTCACTTTTCCAAATTTACTTTTGGTACAATGCTGCTTAAAATACTGCAGAAGATCTTGGTGAAATCTAAACTTGTTCTAAGACTTTTGCATAACATACTGCATTGCTCATTCTCACCTTGCTGATTTAGGGACATCTCCATAAAAGCTGCACATAAATCAATGTCTTTCTGTATAATTTATTTGGTAGAACCCAGGAAGCCCTCAAAAGTGGACACTTCATCAGTGTCCTGCACGTCCTGATGCAGCTGCAGCGGATTTGTAACCACCCTGATCTGATAAACCCCCGGCTTTCAAGCTCCTCTTATGTATCAGAAACCCTGGAATACAGAACAGCCTCTCTGGTGCTGCGAGCCCTGGAAAGGGATATTTGGAAGGTCAGTAGAAAAGTTAACGTTTTTTTCCTCTCTTAGTGCCCTAGCAGAATTTCAGTACTTACTGTTGTTTTTTTAAATGTGATAAGTCTACCTGAAGTTTATAAATAGAAGGAATTCACTCTTCCATAACCTTTTTTATCATAGTTGTTTGAACTTTTCAACTGGTTTGTAAGCAGTAATTTTTCATGAACCACTTGGTCAAAGAGAAATTACTTTGCTTTCATCATGCTAATTTTTACAGGAATTTTCCAACAGTGAAGTCACTCTGGGTAGCGCTGTGCTTATTTATGGCATTCTGCAATTTTCTTTTTGCTTTCACTAGCTGAAGGAAAGCAAGACTTAGTCTTTTTCACATAACAGTAAACATTCTGTTACAATGACTAAATTAGTACCCTTCTGTCAATCCATTTGAAGTACCACTATTTCTGTTATTGTTAAACAAGTGATCCCACTCCTTGACATGATGAAAAATGTAAAAGAAGTGTGAGTAATGGAGCAGCTGACATTTTTTGTTTAATTTTATTTCCATCCTTCATATTTTTCTACTCCTAAATTATAGTTTGGCATTTAAACTTGATAGTTAACCTTCAAAGAGTTCTATTTAATTCTTTGGAAACTATGATATATGAAAAATTGTTAAAAGTGTTTTGCTTTCATTTCCATAACTGGCTAATGATTTCAGTTCTTCTTCTTCTAATGTTTAAAATGTAACTGTCAGTTTAAGATTTATTTCTAAGGTTTCCAGACTGTTTTGGCTAACAAGTTAAAGAGTAAATATGTAGAAATTTAATGCATTTAATTTAATTTATTGAACATAAAGAGGACTTAACTGTTTGGGTCATCATATAAAACAAACAATTTTCTGAAATCCCTAGGAATCAGACCTGTCTCTTTTTGATCTCATTGGAATGGAAGACAAAATGACTCATTATGAAGCACAAATGTTGCCAAAACAAAAGGTTACTAGAAAGTTGATTGAAGAAATCTACAGCTCCCCTCCACCACCGGCGAGGCCCAACCCAGTGAAGCTCAAACCGAGCAGGTGTGTACACCTGCACTCCTTCCCAGCTAGAATTACAGCAGCAAAAGGTGGTTCTGTTGCAATCTTTACTGAATTCTCTCTGCATCTCTGCTAATGGGATTCACACAAAACTTCAGGCTTACCTTTGCATTTAATTTTTCTCTTGTTTTCCTGTTTACCTCCGAAAATAAAAATTCTGTTCTTTGAGTCATGCAATTCCATTTGAAGTTTGTTGATAAATTTCTCATAGTCCTTACTTCAGCAGCAGATGAGCTTTGTTCTTGGACCTTGTTTATGGCAATTGAGTGTTGTTTTGCAGAATTAACATGAGGATAATTCAAGATTGAATTGGGCCTGCAGTGTTCAGCTCTGCTCTCATTGTTTTGTAAGAGGCATATGAAGTTTTACAGCAGTACATTTTTTAAAGTATTTTTCTTTTAGTGAAGTAGTGTTCTCAAAGTAATGTAGAACTGTTTTTCTAATGCAAGAGAGCTGCCTGGTGACCTGCAGCATGTTGATGTCTCTCTGGAGTTCATATGGGAGCCCTTTTTACAGATATCTTCAGATACATATTTTCCCAGATATTGACCTCTTTAAGATGTTTGCTGTAATTCTGAAGCATCCTGCATTAAACTGAGTGTATGGCAATGAGAGTTTTCTTTCTTGGATTTAGCAAAATCACTTTCTACAACGTTTACTCGGGAAGCCTGTGAAGTGATGAGTCTTGCCAGCTTCAGCCATCTGCAGGAAGATTAGCATCTGACATGATCAGTTTATGTGTTCCTTGGGGGACAGAGTTTGTTTCTAAAGGCCAATCTATGATCTTCCCATAGACTCTGACTCTCCCTGCTCTTGCCAGGTTGTTCCAGCCCGTTCAGTATGGTCAGAAGCCCGAGGGCAGGACTGTGGTTTTCCCAAGCACTCAGGTCCAGCGCACGGTGACCACGGCCACGGTGACTCAGCAGGGACAAGTGCGAGGCAGATCTCCCATAGCTACGGTGTCCTCAAACCAAGGTAAGGGAGTCAGTGCCACCCTGGTCACCTGCACCTCAGCATAGACAGATACAGTTAGTCTGTTTAATAGAACTCCTTCTCCCTCTAGCTTATTGGTCTAGAATACTAATGGCTTAAAAATACCGACAGACTAATTGCCAGTAAAATTCCCCACTAGTTTTCTCCAGTATGATCTGCCAGTATAATGCAAAACTAAGCTTTGTGTAACCTGTTAGCATATGGAGTAAATATGCCACAGTTGGTATTTAAACCCCCAAGACGTGTAATGTTCTGTCAAAGATGGGAATGTACAGTGCTTCTCTGTATTTATTTAGCCTTTAAACAATGCTTTCCGAGTAGATAATGTTGTAAAAATAGGATGGAGTAGGAAGTGTGGCTAGAAATCCCAGTCTGTAAGGACAAAGCCTTTCTTGTAGCCGTTTGATTATCCTGTTGGAAGGTTTCTTTTTAATGCAGGTTGTTTAAAAGAGCGGAGTTAAAACCTCTAACAGCTTGCACAAACAACCCTTATTGATTGCAGCTGCAGCAGCACAGTTTCAGACAACTCAGGCTTCCACCAGTGCTCCAAGACACCAGCCCGCAGCGACCTTCACCACAGCAACTAGCGCAGCCAACCCTGTGAAACCGCGGGGCCAGACCTCTGCGCCGGCCCCGCAGCCGGGCCAGCCCCAGCCACAGCCACAGCCCCCCCCGCACACCATCCAACAGAGTGTGCTGCCTCAGAGGCTCGTACTGACCTCTCAGGCCCAGGCACGGTTGCCTAGTAAGTGGCCTCCCCTTTCAAGGTTTCTCCCACCTTTGTACTACAATGAGGTTAAGTTACTAGGCACCCTAAAATGTGTACAGAATCGTTGTTTTTTTTTCACTCTTCTGATTAGCCTTGCTCAGTACGTTGCTTATGACCAAGGAAAATCGAAAATTGGATAAGAAACAATAGAATTGCTGTGGACATACATTAGCGGTGTCAACTTAATCTCCTATTTCTGCATGTTTCTTCTGCTGGCAAGACTTCCTTCAGACCAAATGTTTTAGCTCTCTCCTAATTATTCCTTTCATGTTAAACACTAATCCATCTGCTAAAGGCCTCTCTGGCAGAGAGAAGCGTCGCCACTGTTAGGCAGAGAAAAGCGATGAGGCTTTGCTTTAAGGTTGTATGTGCACTGCCTATTAGCATGTGTAGAGAGTACTGAGCACTGATGTATTAATTTTATCTCTGGGGTAATGCACTGCCTTTACAAAAGCTGAATTTTCCCACCAGTATTTTCTCAGAATCGTAAAACTTCATGCTGAAATGCCTCTAACCTTTCTGCATTTAAATCACAAAAAGCTTGATCCTTGCCACTTCAAAGCTTTTTGGTTTGTCTAAATGCAGATTGCTTAAAATAAATCGTGTTTCGTCAGCAAATTTCAAATGCTATTTAATGTGCCACACATAGGAATATTTTAATTTCTTCCTTAAACCTTCTTTCATGCTCTTGAAAAGGCAGTGAAAATCACTTTAATGTCTATACTTGTTCTGTTACAAAGTGTCACATGAGTTTTCAGGTAGCTCTTAACTTTTTTGCTAACGAAAGTGGTAATTTCTAAAATGTTGATGTTCTTACCCTTTAAACAATCAGCTTCTTTCCAGTTTGTCCAACAAATATAGAAAGCAATACCTGCTTAACTTCTGTATGACACTTTTGATGCACTAAGTATAATTATGCATGGAAGGCGCTTCAGCACCAGTTTACTAACCAAAATGTAGAATTGTGAATATTGAACAACTTGCCTCCCTCTTTGATTTTTTTTTTTTTAATGCCTGTTTCCCTCCTTCACAGGTGGTGAGGTAGTAAAAATAGCCCAGCTGGCTTCTATAGCAGGAGCACAAGGCAGGATTGCTCAGCCAGAGACCCCGGTGACTCTGCAGTTCCAGGGGAACAAGTTCACTTTGTCTCACAGCCAACTCCGCCAGCTCACTGCAGGGCAGCCCCTGCAGCTACAAGGTACTTATTTCAACACAGGCAGTTTTCCATTATTCAGAATGCTCTTGTTTTGATATGGGTACCACGTTCCTTGTTACTGGAGATTTTTCCATCCTCAGTGCTTATACTGTCCTGCTCTTCCTATTTTCTGTGAGCCAAGGTGGTTTGAAAAATAAATGCCTATCAAATCAAAGACATGGTTGCTTTCTTTTTCAGTATTGTATTTCAAAAATGTTATTATTTGATTTGTTTTCACACCCATGCAGTGCAGCTAAAGTAGGGTGAGGCATTGTTCGATATAAACTCCCTGCTGAATAGAAACAGAAAAACTGAGAACATTCTTGGTTTATTCTGAAATTGTGTAAATTATACTTCAAGATTGGCATGCTTCTGAATTTTGGCCCAACTATTGCCCTGAGCTGAATTCTCTACCTACAATATATTTTGTTCTCGAATCTGCCTTGCTGGTGGTGTTTATTGCCAAATTTAGGAGAACCAGCGTATCTTGATTCTCTGTGGCCAACAAAATAAATAAAGGGAAAGTTAAGTGAAGATTTTTTGTTTGATTGGATTTTGTCCGAATTCTGTGTAAATACCTAGATTGGAATGATACCCCTATGACATGAAACTCCTCTTCAGCTGTGAATACTTAGGTGTTTCTCTCCTTTTTGGCAGATTGGTGTAATGAACGTGTCTGGTAAAATTTAACATAGTTTGAAACAGTAATGATCAGCTTGCAACACCAGTAGATTTTGCTAGAGAACACTAATTCTTCTCACCCTAATGTGTGTTAAAATCCTCTACTGCAGGAAGTGTCCTTCAGATTGTGTCAGCCCCTGGGCAGCAGTACCTGAGGCCTCAGGGCCCCGTGGTCATGCAGACAGTTTCCCAAGCAGGAACGGTGCAGAATGCCCTGAATGCTTTAGGAAACCAGCACCAGGCGGGTGTCCCAACTTCCACTGCAGTCACACAGCAAGGTGGGTTTTCCAGCATGAAAAAATGTCTCTGTCTAAATACTCAGTTGCTAAAATCACGTTCATATATAACTCCAAATTCTTCAGATCATAATTCTGTGAGTTGAGCTCAGAAGTGGGTAAGCTATGAGGCAAATCCTTCCAGTTTGTACTTAGTATGTGCTGGAGTTTTAAGAAAATTTTTAGTACAAACTTGGGAGAACATGCAACTTAATTATAGATTTTTTTTTTTTACCAGTTTCACCTTTGTTCAGATTTTTTTGGGAAGAACTGAATTTGAAATACTTTGTTAATTTTTGCAAGGAAAAATCAAGAGTGATAATTTTTTGTACTTGCAGAGAATATCCAGTGATTCTCTCAATTTTCCCACATTGATTTTGCTTTTATATAATTTCTTTCACTTCTCTAGCTGATCAAGCTACAGTTTTCCATTTCCGTCTGCAAATGTTACTTAGGTATTTGTTGCCTTGCTGTAAATATGATCAGTTCCTTGGTTAAAAACACAGCCAAGATGCTGATAAAAAATACTGGAGAAATTAATGCATTTACAACAAAATAGCAGATTATTAAATGAAGATAAATATAACACTAGGAGTTCATTCCCTGGAAATGGCCATCTGCTGTAATTTTCTTGGGATATAAAAAACCATTCCTTCAAAATGGTGTGATGTTCTCACACTGTAGTTAACTGTCTGGGTGAACATCTGCTAACAGTTGAAATCACAAGAATGCTTCTGAGATTCCATCATATGATTTCACCAATTTGTAGATACACTCAATTGATGTGTTTTCTGAAAAATCTTAGATTATTTGCTCAAGATAAGTTAAAACAATCTTTTCCTGAATTGGAACATTTTCTATTGTGTTCATATTAACATTTTCTAAATGTCAATGTGTATTGCACCCTACATGACATTTTGAATAAAGTACAAATGGAGCACAGTACTTTGCTTTGTACAAAGCAAAGTAAAATTCCATTGATTTATCTTAGATTTTTGTAAGAACACTTTGTGTAAATATCTATCAGAGATCTGATCACAAAGTACAAATTTGCTATACTTAATGGACATTTAGACTAAAAAGTTATCTGCAGTAATGATGTTACATAGTTACAACTGTGAAATGTCTAATTATTGAAAATAATGAAAGGGCCAATTTTCAGATGAATAAATATATAAACACAAGGTTTATTCTCAGTTTGTATTCCAGGTAGAGCTACAGTTGCTAACTTGCCATCTGGTGACATGGGAGCAGTGTTAAAACCAGCACCTTTGCATGGACAGTCACAGGTACTCAAATTTTATTTTCTTATGGAAACACAACTTTTCAGAATCAATAGTAAATCTGTGTAATAGTTGAAAGCTGTAATTTACAAAGCTGGAATTAATTAAGAACTTTGATGATTACAGAGTAGGTAAATATCCCATCTAATGTCCATGTTTCAGGTTGACAGATCTGATGCATTTGCATTTGTAATCTATAGTTAAAATAATCTAGTGTACAAAAGCAGCTGACAGCTTTCTTGTGCTGTGATAGACAGGTTCTTATTACTGTAATATATTTTAATTATGTGTAATGCATAAAATAAAAGCATCATGTTTTTTTTTGTTTTGAACACAATGACAATTGGGCAAATTTTTATAGATTTCTAATCTGAACAAGTTTTTAGAAAAGATACTCAAGCAACCTACAAAGCATAGGGAAACATCAAGAATATATCAAAAGCTATGAAAATGTACTTTTAAAAGGCAAGAAGACACTAAACTCAGGTAGAATTGACTCTGTAATGTGAACTGAATTAAGCTGTAGTCTTCTGATTTTATCTGACACGTATACATCTAGTAATTGGTTTAAGTCATAGTTCTACTCTAGGATCTATACTCTGATCCTGATAGTTTCATTCTAAAGACCTTCAAATCCCTCATTTCTTGTGATGAGCAGCAAATGTGGTTTTTATTCACCTTCTCTTGGCAAAGGAGACGTTTGAGGAGAAGAACCGGCTCTTGAAGGAGCGCCTGGACAGGATCTTCTCGGGCAACGAGCGCCGCTGCGCGCGGGCCCCGGTGTACGGCCGGGACGTGCTGAGTGTCTGCTCCCTGGCTGGGGACACAAAGGCCTCCCAGCTGCCTTCCAGTGAAGGCAACAGCTGGAGGTGGGCTGGCTTTGTCAACTGCTGCCTTTCCTCAAGTGCCTCCGGAGGCCCGAGTAACCCCTTGCGGGAAATGATCCTGGGTTTGGTTCGGCAGCAGGAATCTCTAAAGGATCTTGTTAACAGGTAATGTGTGACTCTGCCTAACAAGCCTTTACACATCCAGTTATTTCTAAAACACTTTTCAAACAGGCTTAAAACCTTGTTTCTGTTGATGAGCTTATTTGGTTTAGACTGGTTTATTTAGCGGTAAATGATGTGCAGCAGGGAAGTAAAAATGAGTCACTTCTGTTGCCTTTGGATCTTTATAAGTAACTGTTTTCAGTGCCTCTTTCCCAACTTCAAGTCCAAGTTCAGCTGACCATACTTAGGCTTACATTCTTATCCTTTGGATTTACTTGATTAGGTACTGCTTGGACCCAGCTAACAAGAGTTAAGACCCAGAGATGCAGGCAGAAGTTGGTTTAGCCAAGACTGACTTTTGTTGCTGTGCCTATGATGACTGATGATCATTTTGTGTGTAGCTTTTTAAATTGGTATTGCCTTGTTTTGATGTTTTTCACAGGGCTCTCTTCGTGTTGCCAGCTGCAGTTGCTGCTCCTCCATGTTTCTATGTAGCAAATCCTCCCCCTTCATACAGTCACAGACTGAAACTCCTTAAGCACAGCCTGAGGCAGAAGGCAGCTCCACACTTGCATCAGTTGCAACAGCTGACAACTCCTCACTTGCTGCAGTTTCCTGACCTCCGGCTGGTGCAGTATGACTCAGGTAAAGGACATTTGCTGACAAGATTTCAGTAATTTCCTCTATCACATGAATGGAATTTCTATGTAAAACCATTATTGGTTTTTCTGTTTGAATTATAGGAAAATTAGAAGCTCTTGCTGTCTTGCTTCAGAAGTTGAAATCTGAAGGGCGCCGTGTGCTGATTTTGTCGCAGATGATTCTGATGCTGGACATACTGGAGTTGTTCCTGAATTTCCATTTCCTCACCTTTGTGAGGATTGATGAATATGCCAACCAGGAACAGCGGCAGGTAAGTGTGCCCCACCAGCTGCCCACTGGTCCAGCAATATGTGTTGTTTTTATACACTGCAGCAGGGGAAGGAAATTTGCCTCGTTTTGTACTCAGTTTTAAACACTTGACATTTTTTTATCTCTTTTTTTATTAGGCTGTAGTGAATTTGGTTTGGTGTTTTATTTTGATGTACAGTTTATTTAGTCCTTGCTTTTATTCTGTTTGTGTAGGAGCTGATGAAAATTTTCAACAGAGACAAGCGAATTTTCTGTGCCATCCTGTCCTCTCACAGCCGTTCCACGGGAGTCAATCTTGTTGAGGCAGACACTGTTGTGTTCTATGACAATGATCTCAACCCAGTGATGGATGCAAAAGCTCAGGAATGGTGTGACAGAATTGGGAGATGCAAAGATATCCATATATACAGGTGATGGTGACAGTCAATATCTACTCTTTAATGTGAGGTTAGTTCAGATAGTGCTGCCCTGCATGATCTGGAATAAAGTGGAAACATTGCTGAAAACCACCTCCCTTCAATAAAAAGGATACCAGGGTATCCTATGAAAAAATGAGGGGGTTTAACCAAATGTGATAAATGAATCATACCTGCATGGGTTTTATCTGTTAGTCAACATGGAATTTTTTAAGGGATCTTTTTCATTGTTGGTGGTTTTTTTTGTGGTTTTGTTTTGTTTTTAATTACGTAAATTATTAAAAGAAAGCTCTAAAGTAGAGGCGTTAATGTGGTTTTTTCTGGGCCTGCACCATAACTAAAAAAACTCCCAAATACTACACATTTTAACTATTTAGTGCTATTCCCTAAGGACAGTTTGTCTTTTTGTTTCTGAAAGCTGGTTTGCAAATGACTTACCAGATTTCTGCTTTTTTTCCTTTTTTTTCTTTTAGGCTTGTCAGTGGTAATTCTGTAGAAGAGAAACTTTTGAAAAATGGCACAAAGGACTTGATCAGAGAAGTAGCTGCTCAGGGAAATGACTATTCAATGGCCTTTTTAACACAGGTAAGTTAATATTCAGAATGCATTGAAACACCCATGCTGCAGTAATTAATAAATTCAAGCATTTGTGTTGGAATGTTTAATAGCAGTTTAGTAGAAGTCTGTCTGGGCTAGAATTAATAAGGAAGCATATTGGATTTCATGATTGCTTGAACTCTCAGTGTTGAGGCCACATTCTTTCAAATATTGTCCATCTGTTTTGTTCTCTTATTTGCATAGTGATGCACAGACATCACCTATGACTTAATATATTGTGATTTCTTCACCCTGCTGCAAAATTTTGCGGAGCTTGTAAGGGTGAAGGTCTCAACAGCTTTAAAAATGTGGATATGTGTGGATATGTAGAGAGATAGGCTCTGAATTGCTGCTCTGAATAAGATACACGAGACAGTGACTGCACTGATGAAGCCATACTATCTGAGCTGGCACTCCTGATATAAATAAAAATAGAATAAAAATAGAATGCTCCCAAAACCTGAATGTATTTCTCTTTTTTCCTTCTATTTACCAAGCAAACAATTCAGGAATTGTTTGAGGTTCATTCTCCTATGGAGGATTCTGGATTTAGAGTGAAAGCAGAAGAATTTGTAGTGCTTTCTCAAGAGCCGTCTCCAGCAGAAAATATTTCACCCAAAGTTGCCAGACCATTCATAGAGGTAATGATTAACACACACATTAAAAATACAGCTGTGCAACATTAGTATTAAACAGCTGACTAATCTCATTTTATTTTGGTAAATTCTGTCAGTCTCTTTTGCTGGTAGTTTTATGCTCTTTTGTCATTTGTCTTGTGACACAATTTCCGAGAGCCCAAAGCTGAGTTTTATAATTCCTGGGACTGTTTCTCTTGCTGCAGCAGAGACTTACTCCAGAAATTTGTGTTGCATTTCAGTGAACTTATGGAGTTTCTTTCCATATTTTTGAAGTCTTAATTATTTTTAAAATGTATCTCTCTGAAAGGCCCTCAACAGCATTGAACGAGAGGATGAGGAGTCAAATGATCACATACAAGAAATAGGATCTGAGTCAAGCATTGAACCTTTAATCTCAGAGCTCTGCGAGACGAAATACAATGAAGAGCCCTCACAGCTGCAGGAGTTAGTTGCTGTTGTGGATCAGGTACCCTGACTTCCCTTGAATATCTGGCTAAAAAGTAATGCTTAGTTCAAATGTTTCAATTTCTTTGTAGTCTGACCTTAAAGCAACTTTGTTGTTTCTCCCATTAAATGGAAAGGAGAGCTCCTGCTGATTTAAAATGTTAAGATGAGTTTTAAGGAGAGCTTTGATACTTCATGTAACATTTCTTTTATTCTCCTCAAAGTAACATTTTTTTTTCCCTTTGATACTTCCCTCAGCTGACTCCAATTGAGAAGTATGCTTTGAATTATCTGGAGCTCTTCCACGGTTCAGTTGATGACAATGAGCCACGGTTGAGTGAGGTAAAACAAATCTTTCTTTTCCATGTTATTCTGTCACAGAACAACATTTATTAAATTTTCAATATGAAATGGAAGTTTCTTCAATGATGTGGAATATATTGTAGGCACTCCTGTGATCTTTTCCTGCTATACCTTATGAACAGCATAATGTCTAACAGAGAGCTCATTATTTTGGGATTCTCTGGTTTAAGCAGGTGTCAGTTCTTAATTTCTTTTTTATAAAATGGGAATTGCTTTCAGCCCGGCTCAGCAAATATTTGTTGTACTTCATTGATAGCAGGGGAAAAAATTTCATTAATTTCAGTGAGCCTGTGTTCTGGCTGTCTTCATTGTTTAACTGAAATTTTTTGATTGCTTTATATTGATGGTTTAAAAACCCTCAACAAAGACCAAGAAATACCTTCTAAATGATTGTGAAAGTACCTTAAGAAATTGCTGTAAGATTCCTGCATCTGAAAATGTCAAAGTTCAGGGCATTTATCCATAAAATTACAAACTGATGACATCTAATCCAGTGTCTATTAGTGTATAAAGTTTCTAAGGAGTCTGGCTTTAATCTAGATGGAACTGAAAACTGCAAAGAAAGCCTGGGAAGTCCAGCATATGAAGGAGTTAAAGGAAAGAGAGCAAAAAATGCTTTGGGATGATGAAGAGGAACTTCTAACCTACACTCGGGAGGATGCATACAACAAAGTAATTGCTGATTAGTCTTGTTTTTCTCAGTTATATCTTAACAGTTACTCTGAGAATACCTTTACCCTTCAGGTTTCAGTTGGGTCATTTGAATTATGTTCTCTTTTTGCTGTGTAGGAATATGTCTATGAAGGTCCGGATGGACAAACTGAAATTATGCCAGTAAGTAAAAGTAACACCAGGCAGCCTAAACAGGCTTTTTATTTTATGAAACAAAAAGATGAGTGGAGAGTTAACATTGCAGTAATTACAAACTTTATTTTTTTTTGCAGCTCTGGACTCCTCCTACTCCACCTCAGGATGACAATGATATCTACATAGATTCTGTTATGTGCCTGATGTATGATACCACCCCTATTCCAGAGTCAAAATTGCCTCCAGTGTATGTCAGGAAGGAGCGTAAACGACACAAAACAGATCCTTCTGGTGAGTGAGTGCTCAAAGGTGTTCTGAGATTTATTGCTGAAAGTTTCAAAAATCAGGGGAGTTTTCATACCTCCTGTATGTCTGGTCCAGTCAAGATGAAATTTGCATATTTGAAGGGATGAAAATTTTTGTTTCACCATGGCCTTGAAGCAATGGAATCACTGGAAGGCCCAGTTCTGGTGGTGTGTCTTCTCTTTAGACATAAAGGTGTTTTTAAAAGGACAGTTTTGGAAAGCAGAGGTTCTACTTTGTCAGTTAGAACAGGCTGGTCTTACTTTATAACAGGCTCTGTTTAGTTCCTGAATGTGCTTTTCAGGGGCAGTGGGGAATCCTCTGTACATGTATGAGCATTTTGCAGCTGTAGGCAGAGGAATCAAAGGACAGTATCTACAAACAATGGTTTGTTTTTTGTCTTAGCAGCAGGTAGAAAGAAGAAGCAACGTCATGGGGAGACAGTTATCCCACCTCGCTCACTCTTTGATCGAGCAACTCCAGGAATGCTGAAAATGCGCCGAGAGGGCAAAGAGCAAAAGAAGAACATCTTGTTGAAACAACAGACACAGTTTGCAAAGCCTTTGCCAACTCTTGTCAAACCAGCTACTGAGGCTGGACAGGATAATCCAGAGTGGTTGATCAGCGAAGACTGGGCACTTCTGCAGGTCAGATGATACCTGCAGCTTCTGCTGTCATTATGTTTTTATTCTTGCACTTTATGTCTTCAAGGTTATTTCTAATTCTTAATGGCATTTTGCTGTCATAACTCAGAACAGATTGCCTGTCATTTGTGCTTCTCTAAGGAGAAATTATAGGCTAAACTAAAATATGTATGATTAAGCCCTATCATTGTTTTAGAAATCACTTACTATTATTCAGATTAGTTGTGCTCTCTGGACACTGGATAATGCAGCTAAGGTTCTTCTCCCCCTTGAGGGGAGAGCAGCACTTGAATAGCAGCTCTCTGTCCCTCTCATACCGATCTCCAAGTGTTTCCCTGCACATCAGTCAGCATTAAGGCACCTTATGCTTGTTTATTCTCTGTGTTCAGCTACAGTCACAGAGCTTTAGCCCTGAGCTGTCCCACTGTAGTAATGGCGTGTGGGCACACGCAGGTAAGGGAAGGTTTGGAAGATGACAACCGTATGTCACCTGATGCATTTGTCCCTTCCTCTGTTGCAGGCAGTGAAGCAGCTGCTGGAGCTTCCTTTAAACCTTGCTGTTGTGTCACCAGCACACACTCCCAACTGGGACCTGGTCAGTGATGTTGTTAACTCCTGCAGCAGAGTCTATCGCTCGCCCAAGCAGTGCCGCAACCGCTACGAGAATGTCATAATCCCGAGGGAGGAAGGAAAGGTGAGTTCACGTGGAGTGATGCGTCTTTTTTTTACCTTAAGTTGTAGAGTTTTTTTTTCCTTATCTCCATAAACACTTGTTTTTTTTGTTAAACGTTTCAACAGTGTAAATAAATAACTTTTAAAAGATCTTTTTTTAAATTATTCTCATCAGGATTTCCACTTATTTTATGTGATTTCTTTGAAAAGAAAAAGCACCTGAACAAAATCTTCCACAAAAGATCATCTAACTTTCCTTCTTATTTTACAGCTAATGTACGAAGCTAATCCTAAAAAGAAGACAAAAAGTATTTATAAGGTGTGCATTGGTATTCTTTCAAAATCAAATCTAGACACTGTGGTATTTAGCAGCAATGGAGGTGGGCAGATAATTCATATGAGATCCATGTTGAGTGTTACTTGAGTTCTGAAACATCAATTAAAATTCCAAATTTATTTTTCCTTTCTTTGTTGATACAGTGGATTGACACCAGACTTCAGCTTTTGGATTTGATAGACAAATTTTAGATCATGCAAGAAGTTTGTGATTTCACTTAAACTGTAGTTGGCATTTTTCCACCAAACCAACACCATGTATCTTATTCTGATGGTATTTAAGATCTGTAAGAATGAACTTCATGCTAGAGTCTAAGTGGATTACAAATACATAGTGCATTTGATGCCTGAAACACCTTTTAGTAAATGAGGATGATAGGATGCTACAGAAACAAAAACAAATTCCATGACTGTGAACACCTTCTTCCAAACCACACAGCAATTTAGTGACAGAGTTGGGTGGAGAATCCAGAACTTCTGGCTGTAATCCCATTCTCTGACTGCTAAGGAGGTTTGTCCCTGACTGGCAGTTTCTGCTTAGGAGAAGCCATGTTAGGCTGGCATGGTGTGTGGATGTTAACCTAGCTTTGTTGGGAGAGCAGTGCAGTGATGGTTTTGTTTTATTATCTTACGTGTGCGCTATGCATAACTGTAAACTAATGGGCTCTTGGTTTGGGTAATGAATTAAACCTGCAAAATCTAAACTAAAGCAAAGATTCTTTCTCAAATTAGAGTTTGCCATTTTGTATGTCCCCAAGTGCTGATGCCAGTGTGACCGTGAGAACTGCTCCTTATTTTGCTCTTTCTTTATATATTTCCCGTAGAGTTTTGTGTGACAGTAAGTTATCAGTGACACGAGGCAGGAACCAGTCTGTGATAGATATGTTGGAGAGTGTTTTTAAATAATCTACGAGCGCGCCTTGTGTTTAAACATAGACAGAATGCCCTGTTGGGTGAGTTTGCAATTGAGAGTTGGTTTGTTTTCTTTTTTTAGACTAAAAACAGTCGCCCACTTCGTACCAACCAGATCTATGCTCAAGATGAGGGTGCAACCCACACACAGCTTTATACCAATCATTTTGAGATGATGAAAATGATTGCAGGGAAAAGAAGTCCGCCTATCAAACCTCTGTAAGTTTACCTGGGATCATTTGATCTCCTGTCACCACAGATCTGGAAACTGTTTTTTGGATGGCTCTCAGAACCCAAAGTTATTCTACACGCTGTTTCTCTTTTTTGGTCTCTCTCTCTGTGTTCTGTGTTATTGGAAACACCTCCTTATTTCATGTGTTTGGTTCTCACTGCAGGAATTTCCTCGTTGTCATTAAGAGCAGAACTGCACTCAGTTGGAGTTTTTTAAATCTGCTTTATATCTGTCGACTTGCCTGAATTGTAAACAATTTGCTGTTTATGTTGTTTAGAAGTACATTCTTTTTTATGTATCTTCCTGCAGTTTTTCTATATTTATTTAGTATTTACTCTGAGTGTTTCTTAGATGTCTGTCTGTATGCAGGCTCCAGTACTGGCGGGAGTATCATGGAAATTTTACCAAAACTGCAGTGTTATATGCTAAAATATTTGAAATGAAACATTATTTTTAAGGTTTTTCTGCCTCCAGTAATACAGTTTTGCTTGATTTCAGACTTGGCATGAATCCTTTCCAGAAGAATCCAAAGCATGCATCGGTGCTTGCAGAAAGGTGAGCACTCTCTATCTTGAAGGAGTTATAAATTGCATAAAAGTGCTCTTTTTTTCCTTTTCTTTTTTTTTCTTTATTTTTCTAAATATTGTGTGTTTTGTCTTACTGTTGTTTCTAGTGGAATCAACTACGATAAGCCCCTTCCTCCGATCCAAGTTGCGTCCCTGCGAGCAGAGCGCATTGCCAAAGAGAAAAAGGTATGGTCCCATCTCTGCTGCACAAATGACTGCAGTAATTAAAAAATCAGGCAACAGATGAGGTATGAGCAAAGCTGCCTCCTGGGGGAATTTGGCAGTACTCTAGATGTTATGAGCAGCTGCACATTGTTCATGTATGGGGGTTTAGATAACCGAGGCCCAAAGTGGGACCTTTCCTTGGGCCTCTTGTTGCACTCAGACCCCTTAAACAATGAGGAGCATATTTTTGCAAAAGCTACTAAAATGTGTAAAAATATTGTGTAATTCCTGACCATTCTGTAGCCTCCTTTCTTATATTATTCAGAAAGAGCTACTTGTCCTTGCTTGTGGATGACAAATTGCTTGTTGTGCTATGCTGTAAGCCATAAAACCATGAGTACAGCTTGTAGTTTAAAACGAGTCAGGTCGTGTAACTTGGACTTAAAAAGTGAAGGCAGCTTTGTGGGCTGTCTTTGGTTAGAATTAAAGAGGTTGATTAAAGTGGATAGAAATAAAGATATTTTGTCTGTTGCTTTATTTCCTTTTAAAAAACCCCACATCTTGCTTGTTCCATGCTTGAAGACTGAAGGTGCCCCTTGCCTTGCAGGCGCTGGCGGAGCAGCAGAGGGCCCAGCAGCAGACGGGCCCCCAGCCTCAGCAGCCCCAGGCGGGCCAGCAGCCCCCCCAGCAGCCCCCCGTGCAGCAGGCCCAGGCCCAGCCACAGGCACAGGCACAGGTAGTTCAGCAGCCACAGGCAGTAGTGCAGACTGCAGTCACTACTGTGGCCAACACAGCAGTATTGGTAAGAAAGGGAGAGCTCGGTGCCTCTGATGTAGTAACTTCAGTTCTTCTGTGTGCGCTGTATTTGTGTCGTGTTTTCTCTGGAAAGAGAATTTTAGGTCAGTATAGTGAGATCAAAGGTTATTTTTCTTGTTTGCTTTCTCTGGTTATGCTGAGTATCTTCTGGTTCCCTCATGTATTAAGGCTATTTGTACCATTGTAGCAACAGGTCTTGGCATTCTCAGGTGGAAAAACACCATGCAAAGATGGTTTTTCCTTTTTCACTTTAGAGTTTCATTTAATGAAGTCTGAGTGAATAGATATATGTACTCAAGGAGAAGTACTTGTACAGAGAACTTGCAGAATATAGAGCATAAAAGAGAATGTAGCTGTAAGAACTACTCAGAGCTTAAGAACCAAAGATTCTTTAACCTTTGCAAGGCATGTGAAATGATGCATCCTACAGGAAATACCATGGTGCTTCTACTGCAAATTTCTGCAAAGTTTTCATGTCTTCTCTAAATCTAGAGTCTGAATGAATCTGATGCTTGGTCTGTGGCTTTTGTATCTAGAGCAAATCCAGTTTGCATAGTAACCTGTGCAGGCAGTGGTAGATTTATTTTTGCTTGTTGAAGAGCAAAAGTACAACAGCTTTTGCAGAAAGACAAAGAGGATGTGTTCTGACCCACAAGCATTGCTGTGTATGAAGTGCTCAGTGATGTTCCTGTATGAGTGGTTGTCTGTGGTGTGCCAGAGTAAGGTATTGCTCCCTTCTTCTGCTAGCAGGGATGTCCAGTGACCAGGGTTTGCCACACACTTGGCTGGTCTACAATTGCTCTTTAGTGAGGCAGAGTCCTGATGTATGTATGCATTAGTTGCTGTGATCTGTAGAGTCCACGAACAACTCCAGAAATCTCTGTGTGTTCCATTCCATTTTTCTTATTTTGTCACTTCTGGAATACAGCATTGTGTTAAGCAGTGCTGAGTTTTCTTTCATTGTTTTTCTGAACTGTCACCTTAATTGTCTTCTAATTAGGCAGGCACCATCAAAACAGCGGTGACGGGGACGAGCATCCAGACTGGTAAGGAGACTTTATAACTGGGAGGTGATGGGACATGGGGATTTTCACTTTCAGAATCTCACATTTAATCCTGGCTTGATTTCAGCTACAGTGAGTGGAAATGTGATTGTGAACACTGTTGCTGGGGTCCCTGCTGCTACCTTCCAGCCCATCAATAAACGTCTGGCCTCACCTGTTATACCTGGGACGCTGACTGTGAGTAGCTGCTGTCACTAGTCGTGTCCCTGGACACACTGGGTTCCATGTTTTATTTTATCAGCATATCTTTAGCTTTCCATGTTGTCAGAAATTCTGCTTCCTGTAAATGTCATGTGCATCTTGGGGTTCTTTATCAAACCTCTCTCTTACCAAAAACATCAGAGCACACTGGAATGGTTTATCAGAAAAAAATGCTTAACACTGTTACAGATAGTTTATAGGCAAGTGCTGCTAAAAGCAGTGTGTTACATCATTAACACTTTCAGCCTGTAACTGTTTTGTGCTTTATTAATTATGGTCTTTATTATTATGTTAATGGTTTGAGACTGTGGAAGTTAAAGCAAAATATTGAAAGGTACTAAAATCAAATGTCTGTAATGGAGCAAACGGTTTGGTGATCAGCCTGTTGGAAAAGGATTTAACCACATGCTGATTTTAAGGTGCATCCAAACAGATGTGTTAGACAGATTTGGGGCTTTTTTTCTTTTGCATTTCCCATACTTGTTTTTAAATTGCCTGGAGGGCGGTTCAGTTTCCAGCAGGTGCCGTGGCTGTGTTTGAGGCGCGGGGAGGAGCAGTAATGGCTGTGTTCCCTTGCAGACCTCGGGAGGCACCGCCACTGCCCAGGTGGTTCACAGCCAGCCCCGCGCGGCCGCGGCGCCCGCGGCGCCCACCGAGCAGGTAACCATCGCCTCCACGCAGGGCGTGCGCGCCGTCACCTCCGTGACAGCTTCGGCCGTGGTCACCACCAACCTCACGCCTGTGCAGACCCAGACTAGGTCTTTGGTGACCCAGGTTACTCCAGGTAATTATCCTGGCTCCAGGGATTTTCTCAGTAGTGCATAAAGGGCCCCAGAATTCCTGTAGATCCACCAGCACCGCCCCACAGTGTTGGAAGTCTGGGACGCAATTAAACAGGGCCGTGATTTTTAACTTGCTTTATTGTTGTTGATTAGATTGCATTTTTCTCCAGTATTTCTGGATAAAGTATGGCAACAGAGAGCTTGGCCTCTAGGCATTGCAATCTGAAAACATTATTAATAATCTAGCAGTAAAATATTAGAATTGACTGCCTTGAGTAAAAACCATTGTGAAGAAAAGCCCTTGTATTTTATGATCTACTCTGCTTTTTCATCATGCTCATGATAATGTGTTCTTACATGTAGTAAATCCACAAAGTGTGCTGGAGCAGAAAAATAAGCTTTTAACAGCTCGACTTCCCAGGTGAAATCAGTGAGTTAAACAGAATGTGGAAAAGTTTTCCTCTAAACATTTTGTATTTTCTTTATTCACAGCTACACCAACAGTCCAGCTGTCAGGCAAAACCATCACCCCTGCTCACTTCCAGCTTCTGAGGCAACAGCAGCAGCAGGCTGCTCAGGTGCAGGTCCCACAGATCCAGGCTCAGGCACAAGCCCAGTCTCCAGCTCAAATAAAAACTGTAGGGAAATTGTCACAGGTGAGGAAACACTCATGAAGTAATGTAGCACATTGTTTTCATTACTGTAAGCTTCCTTAGCAGTGTGTGTTGTGTCCTGTTTTCTTGGGCTAGAGTGAGATGTATTTCTCTCTTAAATTTCATCCTACTAAAATTTCATGCAGGCAGTGAGTCTGACAGCACTTTCAATAGCAGAGTTGGGCAGGATGGAAAGCACTTACTGTTACTCAGTGGAAGCCATTGTGTAAAAGAGTTGCATTTTAGATACTTGATCTTAGCTCTAGTCTGGTACAGAATGTTTCTCCTTTTAAGCATTGGATTCATCTCCATTTCTCTCCTGTAAAGGTAAACCATTGGAAATGATGGGAGTGTTTGATTTTTGCAGGAGCAGCTGATCAAGTTGCAGAAGCAGAAGCTGCAGCTCCCCCAGCAGCAGGCAGCACAGCAGACACAGCAAGGGGCACAGCAGCAAACAGCACAAGTGCAAGTGCAGCAGCAGCAGCAAACTCAGCAGCTCACTGCTGTGACAGCCCCTCGTCCTGGCGCAGTCCTCACGGGCACTACGGTCACCAACCTGCAGGTGGCACGCCTGGTGAGTGGGCTTTGACTTGGCAAAAACAGTCTGCAACATCTCACTCTTGGCTGGCTTAAATGAGCTGGGCACTGATCATTCACACTCACAAGTGCCCTTTGCATTGCTCTGGCAGTTCAGGAGGAGCAGCTGTAACATAAATAACTTTACATTGTACTTACCCATTGATACCATCTCTGAATTGTGTCACTGTACAGGAGCCATTACATTTAGAAACATTTACAGCTATCACTTTATAATCACCTGTTATATGCAGCAAATCTTTCTGTGCTGGTACAATAATCTTCATTCCTTACTGCTTAGACTCGTGTTCCTGCTTCCCAGCTCCAAGCACAAGGACAGATCCAGGCCCAGACTCCACAAGCAGCACAGGTTGCTCTGGCAAAGCCTCCAGTGGTGTCTGTTCCAGCTGCTGTTGTGTCATCTGCAGGAGTCACCACACTCCCTGTGACTGTTGCAGGCATTAGTGTTGCCATTGGGCAGCCACAGAAAGCAGCAGGTATGTGAATGCAGGTTGGAAATAGAGAGAATTGTGTTTCATAGCAGTCTCTTATAGTACAGACAATTTTTTTCTTGTAGGAAGGTTGTTGTTGAAGCAAAAAATTAGCTCACTAATGCCGTTAGATAAGAAATCCTCTCCACTGTCAAAATCATGTCTTATTCCCATTACAATCAGTGGGCTGTTAATGCTCAAATCTGTGCAGATGTGTAAGTCTGTAAAAGTAGAATCTGTGTTTGCAAGCTGTGATTACTGGCACAAAACAATAAACTGAAGACTCTTACAATTCTGATTATTTCTGTAATTTTCAGGAGGCCAGACAGTAGTTGCACAGCCACTGCATGTCCAGCAGCTGCTAAAACTCAAGCACCACCAAGCAGCACAGCAGCAGAAAGCCATCCAGCCCCAGGTTGCACAGGGACAAGCTACTGTGCAGCAAAAGGTACTATTGTCTGCTCTCCCATTAACTTTTGCAGTGGTTCTGTGGCTGTAAGGCTTTGGTTCTGCCCAAGGACTCTCCTAGAGAGTCAGTCAGGATTTCTGGGGTGAATCTTAGGTGTATATCTAGAGAGAAAAGGTTCTCAGGTGCTTCATTTTTTCCTGTAAAGTGGTTGGTTGTTTGGTAGTTTTTAGTCAGTGTATTGTTGTGTGAGTGTTGTGTGTAAGAGAGAAACATTTCATTAAATACTTTAATTCTGAATACTTGTGCAGATGCATGAAGGCTTCCATCTAGTGCTCATTTTTTTATTGCTAATCCTGGGAGAATTTTTCAATAATTAAATGTAATAATCTTTTTTCCCCACATACCTGTTCTTTAAAATACACTTCTCTTTTGTAGTCACTGATGCCTTTTTTTCTTTTGTGCAGATAAATGCTCAACAGGTTACCGTCCAGACCCAACAGCAGACTTCACAGCAGCAAAAAGTAACTTATGCTACACAGCCTGCCATTAAAACCCAGTTCTTAACAACTCCAATTTCCCAAACCCAGAAACCAGGTGGAACCCAGCAAGTGCAGGCCCAGATTCAGGTAACACCTTCAAACTGTGCTGGGACTGGAGAATTGTAAAGACGATGGGTGAGGTAGAATTCAGCACCCACTCATTTTAATTCTAGTCACACATCGATTCAAATTGACATTTTAACAAAATTCACTGGTGCTGAGTATGTGGCCTTACAGCAGGTCAGAGCAACAATGAGCTGCAAGTTCTCCTTTCCTCTTTGAAATAAAATAATTGAGTCACTCTGTTTTATTAGGCAAGGGATTCCATACTGTGTTTACTAAGGAAAATTCAGCCAGAGATTTTCCTGTTTTTGGTGCTGCCTCACAGCCAAGAGTAGGTGACAACTCGCATATTTTCTTTTCTGCCTAACTAGATCAGCCTAACCAAGGAAAAAGAAGGGGGTTAGGAATTGGAAGACTTACTCTTTCACAAGTATATCCCAGATTATGTAACCTGTTAGAACTCATGTGCTTCCTTCAATTTGATAGGTAGTTGGGAGGAAATTACTATGTTGTGGTTAAAATTGAAAGTATTTCTCTTCCTCTCCTAAGTTCTTCAGTTCACAGGTCTAAAATATTTCACAAACATTCAGTTGCACTGAAAATGCTGAGCTGCAACTTACCATGAGCAGGCCTTTGGAAGGATTTTCCCTTGGTAGAAGTTTTGCTAGATGTGGTGTTTTGCTGCTATCAGCAGCTTTTTATTTTGATCCAATCTTTCTTTATTTCATATCACTACAGGTTGCAAAACTCCCGCAAGTGGTCCAGCAACAGGCTACTGTTGCCAACATTCAGCAGATGGTTTCAGTTTCCCAACAGGTAGGTTTTGCTCTTGTCAAATATAGCACTAGAAACATAATCTTTAGAAAAGCTCAATTTTTTGGAATGTGTGTGTTTTTCACCTTAGATATGGCATAGGTAGTATTTTTGAAGGATATAGCAAGTGCCCTTCTATAAATCTTGAGTACTGAATCAGCTGAGGTGTATTCTCTGGTCTAAAACTTTTGTAGATGTAGCACTGTTTGTTCATTACTGTAGATAGGCTGAAAAACAGATTTTTAAAAGTGTTTTCTAGAACTGAAAGGATTTTTAAAAATTGGTTTCTGGTGATGTATAGTTAATATAGCAAATAATTGAACTAATGAGCACCATCTGAGCTTTTTCCACAAAAATTAGATCAAATTGAAGGTTACAAGTTGTTTTGTTTCAGTTCATAGAGCTGTGCCAAGTGCTCTGTAAAAGGCAGAGCAGTGTGGTAGCTGTTCCAAATGTGTGCTGGTAACAGACGGGGCTCGGGCAGGAGAAGGTCAAGTGGTTTGGTTCCCCTCCCCTAACGACCAGGCAGTTTAATTAACACTGTTTAGAGCAATGTCATCCAGATCATTAGCAGCAGGCATAACATAGGCAGCTGATTGGCAGGAATGATTTAACTTTGGGGGGTGGATGAAGTTCTTGCCTGTGGTGCACAAAAATCTGGGCCAGTCAGCTCTAAATCTGCCCCAGTTTCCAGTGCAGTGTTTTAGTGCAGAATAAAATCTGTGACTGTTTATCTCAAAATGGTGGTGAAGTGGCGTAAGCTGTCTGATAACCACCTCAGATGTGAATGCTTCAAGGGCAAAGTAGACAGCAGGAAGTAGAAACCTCATCAGTCAGCACAAGTTGAGCTGCCCTCTGTAGTCAGGAAGAGCTCCTAGATCATTTTTAAAAGTCATCAGTGGTGGCATAACTCTGGGACTGTTGGAGTCTGTGGCAAAAAGACAAATAGTTTTCCTCCCATGTACACCAGTGACTTCAGTGACAGTAGTTTAGGCCAAGATAAGTATTTTTAAAACTATGGTCTTTATGTGTATGTAGCCTTCTTTTTATCTGCATTTTTAGTGCTTCCCATTGGAATCCTTTTGGATCATTCAGGAGTTAATTTTTCCCCTGGAGAAACCCTTGTAGCTTTGTTTGGCTTCTGCATCTGACAAAGGCAGCTGAAGCTGCTTAGTTTTCATTACCCTGTCCTCTGAACAAGGAGATGGTGGTTTTTATTTTTCCTCCCTTGCTCTGGGTAGAGCTATGAAAATTAGATGTCTGGATGGAGTTCCAACTATTCTACCCTAAATTGGCAATAGAGACTGGCAGCTGTAGTCTGAAAGGGTAATGGCAGAGACTGGTGGGAAGCCTCAGTGGCTGTATTTATTGTCACAATATAGGCGCAGAGTCAGCATTTTAAGCTCTTTGCTGCTCTTGCTGTCCCTCTATTCTTTTCCCTGCTCCTTCACTTCTTCAGTACAGGAATTTTCCTGTGTATCTGGTAGGATTTCTATACCTTTCATCTGCCTTCTGAATGTATCTGAGGGCATGTCCTTGGATTTGCACTGCAGAGACCAGAGTTACAGGCATCTTGGCTCTTAGTTCTGATTTATAAGGCTCTAGAAAATGTGACAGAATGGTGTTTCTCAGTGAAACCACAGAGCCTGTGTTCCCAGAATCATTGTCTGAGATGTCTCAGTTAAGAGAGCAAATACCTAACAGTAGGATTCCATCTGTACAGGAGAAATGTAATGACTGCTCAGTTTAATGCCAAACTCTTTTGTAATTGCTTTTTCATCCTGATGTGTAGGTACAAGCTCAGCCTCAAACTGTGACCCTTTCTCAGACGACAGCAGGTCAACAGCAGGTCCAGGTGATCCCTGCAACCACTGCTACTGCTCAGGTCGTGCAGCAGAAACTGATCCAGCAGCAGGTGGTGACCACAGCATCTCCCCAGGTTCAGGCTCCAGGTGTACAGAACCCAGCCCAGACACCAGCAACACCTGAAGCCCAGAGCCAGCAAGCAAAGGTACAGATGAGGACCCCGACAGTCAGATTAAAGGCACCTACTAAACCAAGTTGAACTATTGCAATAACAAGGAAACACAGTATTTTGTGTTTGCTGAGACAAGTGAGAAGCTACTCCAAACATCCAAATGAAGACAAAACACCTCTATTTTTTTTTTTTGTAGCAGAAGGTTTCTTGCTGGTGAACATTTAAACATGGAAACTCACGTGTAACTTCAGTGTATTAGCAACTGTTTAGCACTCAAACTCTGTACAAGATGCATTCTGCCTGTGTTCTCTGTGCTCATTCAAACCAGATAAAGCAAACATTACTAAATTCTGCCCAGCTTCTCAAAAGTAAAACGGTGATCTGCCATAAATGTCAGTAAAATCCATCTGTGTTGGAATACCACACCTGCCTGTGGGAATGTGCAGCTCCTTGCTGTCGTTCAGTGTCTGCTCAATACCCACAGTGAAGCCACACAAAGAACCAGATGTGATTGATACAGCACAGTATTTTCCATCTGTACAAAAACTCTGTGTTGTTCTTCCCTGTGGTAAATGCCCCTGGAAGATCTAACACAGACTTGAAGTGCTCCCTGCAAAGTTTAGCCAATAAATGTGAAAACCTGTAAGTATATGTAATTAAAAAGGAAAAAAAAAGGTTTCATTCTCCATTTTTGTAAGTCTTTTAAAATGTTTGTTAGTAGATTTTGTGTACATTTTACTGAATCACCCAACCTGTGTGCTCATTCTCATATTTCACTTTAAAATAATGGATATTTTAGGCATGAGCTGAGTAAATACTGTGTTGATAGTAGATGTGTATTAAAGTGTAGCCCATTTTTTTTTGTAAAAGAATTGTTCAGTAGATACAGCTAAACAGATGATCCATAGCTGTTTCTCATGGGACTTCTGTCACAAAAAAATCTGCAGCTGATAAAATCTAATGTCTCAGTTTCATTCTGCTCTTGCAACATGTTTAAATGTTCAGTACTTTTTACACGGCTTTCAGCTTGGGGGGTGGGGGGCTGGGGGAAAGGGAAAATAGTGAAATTAAATCTAAGACTTAATTCTTCAACTGTGTAAAGAGTAAGATCTAACTTTTGTACTATTCTTTTACTAAAGCTAACGATGAATGTATCTTCAGGTGGGTATTTTGGATGTGAATAGAGCGTGGCCTCTTCCTCCAAATCAGTTTGCCTTATTGTTATGGAGGAAAAAAAAAAAGGCAAAAAGCTGCATAGAACTGTGGGGGGTTTCATTACTTTTCTTGCATACTATGAATAACAGACTTTGCAAACAGCACTGAGTGAGGAATCAAAAAGCCCATGTGGCTTGAAGGGATTTATTTTACTTTGGCCATAAAACTGCACAACGTGTAAAATCCAGACAAAATTACAACATTCCTTTTCTGAGACGGTTTAAAAATTATTTTTCCATTCTGTGATCGTTTTACTCTTTTAGGAAGGGAGCCTGTTTAAGGGCAAGGAAAGCATATATTTTGTTTTTACCTCTGTATGTCCACACTTGTTGGTCCCTGGCAATCCACACGGCTTAAACAAGAAAGAATTCTCAGCCAGCTCCTCTGTTAGTTGGGATAGGTACAGCCAATTCTGTTATCATCACAAACGTAAACATTGGCTAAGGCAGTGTTCCTGATTTTTTACCTTTTACCTCTTTTTTCCTGCATACTTTTTTTCTTGGACCCTCAGGTATACAAATACAAGGGCATTTTGGTGTTTGTTTTTTTTTTCAGCTGTTTTTGCATGCAGTAGTATTCCCCTGACCCTGGTAGCCCCTGGCGTGTGCCATCCCCTAAACTTCACAGCCAGCCGGGGAGCTGGCATTGCTGACAGCGGAGTAGTTTAAAATGCAATGCAGATGCAGTGCTAATGGATAGTGACACTGTGTACAGTATAGCCTTGCTCATCTAAAAGTATTGCTTAGTTAGCCCCAGTTTAAGTGTTTAGCTTTTATGATGTGCATGAAAGTCGGGGTGGGGGGAAACAGTTCCAGCAGTGGAAGAGCTGTTGGCTACGTCGTTGTGCTGGTCTGATTTGGTGTCTAAAGAGGCGATCGTTTCTTGTTTAGGTCAGTTGATGAATATAAAAAGTCACCATCTTTTTTTGGTTTTTTTCCTTCTAATTGTTTCTTTTCTTCCTTACGATGTGTCTTTCTCCCAGGAGTGTGTTAGGAAGTCAACCTGTACATAAGTGATGAACATTTGTACTCGACCCAGTAGGATGATAAGGAATAGTGCTGTATCCTACCTGAAGGTGTAATAAAGTGTACATTTTTATACCGCCGCCTCGCCCTGCCTTCTGTCCCGGGGGAGGAGGGCGGGCTGGGTGGGTCAGCCGGGAGGGGCGGCGGTGCTGGGAGGACGGGCCGACCCTCAGCCCGGTGCCGGTCCCCGCCCCGCTGCCGGCCCCGCCTGCGGGCGGAGCGGCCTCGGCTCCTCCTCCGTCCTCCCGTGCGAGCATGGCGCGGGAGGCCGCGCTCGCCGCCTGCCTGGAGGCCGTGCTGGGCAGCCGCTCCAGCGCCAACCGCGTCTTCGAGCTCCTGGAGCCGCTGGCGGTGCGGGCCG
>VXBQ01016275.1:53076-135314 GCA_013400175.1 Phainopepla nitens
CGGCCCTGCCCTGCCCTGCCCGAGCCCCGCCTGTGTGTGTCTGTCTGTCCCTCGCAGAGAGCTACAGCGCCGAGGACAAGTACAGGATATGGATGAGGCACCGCTACAGGGACTGCGTGGGCTGCCTGGGGGAGCTCATGGCGCACGACGCCTTCCAGGTCAAGGTAGGTCCTGAGCCCGCTGCTGACCCGCGGGTTCACGGGGGTCCCTTGAGGTTATCGCCCAGTATTTCAGTGTGGGAGGGCGGGCAGTGCTGTAAGACAGCACTGATGCTCTGACTCACCTCTGCTCATCAGCAGCGAGCATGCAGCTTTCTCAGGAAGTAATATCTCATTCATTCTTTCGCCTCTTGAATGTTGCCTGCTTTGGGTTTGACCTCTGATGTTCTTGTTTAGGTGGTTTTGGTTTTTTGTTGTGATGTTGCTTTCTTTCTTTTCCAAGGAGTTGGCACTCTGCACGCTCATGAAGTTTGTCGAATTAGAGGCGCAATACCCATTGATCAAAATAGAGTGGAAGGGAACTTTAACTTTTCCGTGTGACCTTCTTAAGGTAAGCTGCAGAACTGAAAAGTGCCTCCTTTCAGTGACCTGATGGCACACGAGCTCATGTGCCTGCAGCCGTCTCGCTCTCTGCTCCAGTGCTGTAAGAGACTGACTTGTTGCTTTCCTTTCCAAACCCTTTGTTTGTTAGGTAGTTGTTGATGGTTTGCTTCCCACCAGCGAGGACGCCTCGCTCCTGATCTCTCGCTTCCAGGAGTACATGGAGTTCGACGACGTGCGGTACTTTGTCATGAAGGCTGTCACTGCCAGCATAGGGCAGGTCATGCAAAGGACAAAGGAGGTAACAAATTGTTACTGCTCAAGTGGCTCTGGATGAGCTGCTCTGGGTTGTGTATCTTGTGTGTGAAGCAGGAAGAATTAGTGGTATATGGAAATATTTGGAAGCAGAGAAATGAGTGTGCAGACTGAAGGCATTATTTTTTTCTTATGTATGTCAGTATGGCAAGACTGGCTTTACTCTGAAATTGAGAGTATTTCAAGACACATACTGTTCTTTCTGGTCTAAGCTCTAGCTTCTGTTTTGCCTAAATCTCCACAGCTTGGGTGACATACAGAGAACTTTTAATTCTGTTTACTCTGATGCAGAGAAAGAATCTGTTTCCTTCATTGGGTCCACCAGTTTTGTTAAACCAGAATAAGTACAGAGATAGGTTTCATGTTGGATAAACAAGCAGTACTCCAGGTTGAGGCTGCAACAAGGAATATACTAGTGTGTAATTTAGTCATCAGCATTTTCCCTTTCTCTTTCCTGAATGTACTGAGTACTTGGAAACAGGGCAGTATTGAAGCCCAGCATCTTGCTATCTGATGTGGAACTTGCTTCATGTTTGTTTATATGCTTTCTTCCTCAGAAGCCGCTGCCTTTTTACCAGCAGAATGTATTTTCCCTCATCTCACCCATTAACATGCCAAACAAAGAGTCTGAGATGGTCAAATTTATGGTCAAGCAAGGTTAGTAAACTCTGCGTGATGATCTGTATGTGAAAAGGAAAATCAAGTTTAAGATTTTTAGTGTGTAAAGGCTTTATTATTGTTTGCTGATGAAGAATGTGTGCTTCTTTGATCTGTGATTCTAAACAGTCTTATAAATCCACATTCCTCAGTCTACAGGGGGTCTGTTATGGCCTTGTGTCAAATTAAGTACTTCATCCCAAGATTTTAGGGCATCAAAGGGCTAAGTTAAAAAGGGTCATCTTAATTTTTAAAATATCTGTTTCAAGTCCAGCATCTGGTTTCCCTTTCTTCTTAGATAACCGTGAGGAGTTGAAACTTTCAAAGCTGCAGGTAACTGTTCATTTGGTGCTTTAGAATTGAAATTTTATCTGCTTAAAATAGAGCATTATCTGTACTAGCGTGTTTAACTCACTGTTTGCAATTCTGTTTTAAGGCACACAGACAGGTGTTTGAAAAAATGTGGCTGACTTTTTTGAAGCACAAGGTGAGTGTTACTTCTGCCACTGATCTGCATCACTCTTTAATTTAAGGATTGCTGATCCTTAGCAACTGTGTCCAGCCTTGCACAAAGCTGCTGGTAGGACCCCAGTATGTTTTGAGTGTTGGGTGGGAACAGCCCAGTGACCATTTCTGTTGGATCACTCTGCCAAGAAACATGACGTCATATATTGCTTTTTCTCCTTACTCTCAGCCTTTTTCCCCTACATTAAACATCTCTGCCCATGAGGGTGATCTGCAGCATAACAATCTTTGTGTTCACGAGCTGAAACTTCCCCAGCCTTTCTCCTGGTGATTTTCCCCATCTGAGTGATGACACTGTTAGTTGTGAGCACCTGCTTCTTGAGTGAACTTTGTTGGTGTCACTTGTAAACTCTCCCATTTGGGAACTGCTGCTGCAAGCTGTTCTGTATTTTCCTGGCATGTTCCCTTCTGCTTCTTGCCTTTTTGAGCCACAGGTTGCTGCTGCTGTCTGAGTTCTCTCTGCAGAGCTTGTTTCTCTGTGTTGTTTTGTCCTTCACAGCTGCCTACTGGCCTTTACAAAAAGGTTCTTGTCATTCTGCACGACTCTGTCCTGCCTTACATGAACGAGCCCACTCTCATGATGGACTTCTTGACAGTGGCCTATGGCATAGGTGAGTGAGAACAGCCTTTTGTCCTTTGTGGCACTTCCAGCATGGACAGATGGACTTGGAAGCTCTGCTGGATGTAGCACCATGACCTGGGTGATGGAATAGGTGTACTTTTGGCTGGGATGGAGCTAAGGAACTAGGGTCAACTCCATTGTCCCTGAAAGTGAGATGATTTTACCTGTCAGTGGTCATTGCTCCTTGTGTGTAAGAAAAATAATATTTAAGGCTTTGGGGAAGAGTGGAATACTGGAGTGATTTATTTTAAATATGGAGTTCAGCCAGTGCTGCTGATCCAAACACAGGATCCACAGATTCCTGCAGAAATGTCCTTTCCAAGCTGACCTTTGCCTCCCCAGTGTGGCTTTGAGGAATTAGAGCAGCACATTTTTGTGTCTCAGTCATTGAACATTTGTTCTACTAAACTACAGCTTAATCTTTGTAAGAAACTTGGGAGCCTCTGGAAGGGTGTAGATGGAATTGTTTCACCTTTCAGCTATCACACTGCCTCTGATTTCAGGTATTGAGTTTTGTGTTCCTTCTGGGAAGATTTTATTATAGAAAAAACTTGAAGGTTATTTTTTCTAGTTATTTTCATTGTGTTGATATCTGACTGCTTTCTTACAGGTGGAGCAATCAGTCTTCTAGCCCTAAATGGGTTGTTTATTCTGATTCATCAGCATAATCTGTAAGTAAAAAGAGTATATTGTTTAAAGGAACATGGTTTTTTTGCATTTATGTCTTTATGTAAGAGGAACTGAAATGAATTCACCACACCTTCAGGCTTTGAAATTCCCCCATGAGAAAGTCAAACTGCACAAGAGGCTCAGGCTGTTTGGATGCTGAGCTTTTTTGGCTGTCTGATTTCTTTTACAACTGAGCCTAAGTATTCTCTTCTCTAGAATGTGGTTGCTCAGCACTTAAAAATCGATTTCCATTGATCTGATTGCAGAGTGAAGCCATAGTCTTTGGTGTCCCTTTCACTGCATCCTGTACCATTTGCAGTCCCTGAACATGGCTTCACACCCTGAAGGTGGCTGGGCACTGCAGGAGCCATAAATTCACCTTGCAGCTTGTTTTCAAGTGGTGACTGTAGAGGGAAGCCTAAGAGAGCTAAACAGAGCAGAGCAGTGGGCTGGGGAGCTCTTAATGAAAGCACAAAACCACTTAGACACAGTCCCTCTGCACACCACTAATGGATGTTGTATTTTTCCTTTCTTTCAACAGGGAGTATCCTGACTTTTACAAAAAGCTGTACAGTCTGTTAGACCCTTCCATCTATCACGTGAAGTACCGAGCTCGCTTTTTCCACCTGACTGATCTGTTTTTGTCTTCATTGTAAGTAACATCTTTATTATGTATGCTCACATATTTTCCTCCTGCTTTTCTGTTCTTGAGCAGTCTCCCACATGTCTGGATTTAATGTATTCAGTGTGCCTGCTGGATTAGATACATTTTTATGGAGAAAACTGAATCCAAGACTATTATTGTAGTCTTGTGTAATTTTTCATGTGCTATTTTTGAAGATTTGCCTCACAGCCGTAGATTTTCAGAAAGGAAGAATTGCAGTTAGTTATCAGAGCTGCAAGTGCTTATGGATGTGTTTTTGATCTCTGTTCCACATTGGGTGAAAGTGATGAATTTTCTGTCTTGTCTTTGTAAAAATGGAAAAGTAAAATTTGCAGGCTTTTTATAGATTGCAAAGCTGTTGATAAATGGTTGGCTTTTTGCAGACATAAACCACTGAAATGTGAAGTGTTTGACAGCCTGTCTTGATGTTGTCAGTTCACTGTAGGCAGGGAAGAAACTGGATAGCAGCTGGTCATATAGTTGCCATCATATGTTATAAAATAAACCAAAAGTAACCCAGCACCAGACACTTCATGTCCAACCCCTTCGTATTCCTGGTGTACTTTGGGGAGAGTGACAGGGCCTGTGGGTAACTTTGTTGAGCCTTGCAGGTGTAGTGAAGTCTGAGTGACTGAAATTGTCATTTTCATCCTGACTCTTCTGACATGAAGAAGGGGCCTAAATGAGCTGGTTGCTGTTAGAAATTTACATTTTTACCATTAAAAGAAAAGAATTATGCTGCACGTTTACTCTACACGGGAGCTTTATGTTCCCATTAACAGCTGCAGTGCTTTTAATACCATGGCCTGTGTATTAATTAAACCCACAAAATGGCATGAGAAGAATATAGGTAAGGTTGCCTGGCCAAGCACTCAGAAGTTTATAAAAAGACTGAATAAAGTTTGCCATGAGAATGGCCCTGTGCAGGAGCTGTGCTTGGCAATGGTGCCACATGTCAGGATGTTGCATGTCACAGAGATCTGAGATTATTCATGCACTGAATGTAAATTCCCCCAAAAATTTGTTCCAGCGAGCACACAATGTATTACTGCCTAAAAGCAAGATTCCCAAAGCTTCTCTTTACTCCATAGCCAAAAAAGGCTGAGGAGCCCCCTAATGTCTAATCTGACGTGCTGTGAGGGTGGCTGGGGCTGCTGGCTGTCCTGGCAGGGCTGTAACAGGCTGCTCCCTCTGTCCCCTGTCCCCAGGCACTTGCCAGCCTACCTGGTGGCAGCGTTCATCAAGCGGCTGGCCCGGCTGGCCCTCACGGCCCCTCCCGAGGCTCTGCTCATGATCCTCCCCTTCATCTGCAACCTCTTCAGGAGGCACCCCGCCTGCAGGGTGCTGGTGCACAGGCCTGGAGGGCCAGCAGGTGAGAGGGGACTGGTGTTGTGCCTTTAAGACAGCATAAAGAGGAGCATTCCTGTGGAGGAAAAGGAGATATTCCAGTTCTGAGGTTTGGAAGGATCCCTTTGTCCTGTCCCTTGAGTTTGTGGAAGGTCAGCAGGCTCCTGCTGTTAAGTTCAAAGCTGTTTCTACTTTGTATGCTCTTTCAAAGTAACATGGCTCTGTAGTGCTGCCAGCAGAGACTCTTGGGTCATGCTGGGATGTGTCAGTTTGTCCCTGGACTGTAAATGACTTGGGAAGGAGCAGCTCTGGCTGCAGCACTGCTCTGGCCCTGTGTTCCCTTTGGGTTTATGTACATCACACAGGAGGTGTTAGCTCTGTATCTCCTATTTCCTTAGATATGTCAGAAGATCCATATGTTATGGAGGAGGAGGAGCCATCTAAAAGCAGGGCTTTGGAGAGCTGTCTCTGGGAGGTTCAGGTATGTCATCCCAAAATGAGCTTCTGGGTCTGGTATGGGTCTCTTCCCCCCTTGCTGCTTCCTTGACACACGTTGGCAGTGGACAGCCCCTCTCACAGGAACCTGCTTGACATATATCGTGCAAATGAGATGAGTTCTTTTACTCTGCATCATTTTCTATCCTAGCAGAAGACTCCATGCACTGGAGAATTGTACATGTTGATCAGTGGGTGGCTTGTGAGCACACATTTGAACTTGCAGTTCACAGCTGAAACAGACTCAATAGCTGCAAGAGTACCAGGCTTCTCATTTGCTCTGGAGGGGAGAGAGGAACCTGGTGAGCACTGATGGAAGTGAATTTAGCAGAGCCAGGTTATCCTCTAGGAATAGATGAGGGGTTTGTGTAGGGGGCTGAAGCAGCAGCAGGAATGATGTGCAGGAGCTGGAATCCTTGAGAGATGGAGCTTGGGTGTGGCATGAGGGCACTGTGAGGTAGCAGAATTGGGTTATGCAGTGTAGGCATGGCCTGTAGATGAATGTGTCTTGAGCTGGGTGTGACCATGTGAGAGGATATGTTTGAAACATCTTTGACATGTTTCAAAGATGCCTGAAATGAGAATTTCTTGAAGCTCTGTAGTAGCATGGTGGAGCAAACTTGGATCTGATGGAATTTGGTGGGTGCTGAAGGTCTGACCAACAAATGGGCAGGTTCCTGTGTGGGAGTGCAGATGGATGTGTGTTACCCTGTACTTATTAGATTGTCTTCTGTTTGTCTTGCTTTTTCAGTCTCTCCAGAACCATTATCACCCAGATGTAGCCAAGGCAGCTGCTGTCCTGAACCAGTCTCTGTCTGAAATGGAGGATGACATATCAGGGCTCCTGGAGCTCTCAGCTTGTGAGGTAATGCTGCTGTGCCTTTGTGAATGACTGGAAGCAGAGGAAAGGAGATTCTGGATGCAGCAGCTGTGTCCTGTTCATCTGCCTTGCTGCTGGGGAGAGAGCTACTGACTTGGTTGCCCAGAGCTAGGGCAAACCAGGAAAATGGTCTCATAAATAACAGCATGAGCAACAGTGGTGGCAGGGCTGGCTTTTTTTTTTTTTTTTAAGTGTTTATTTGCTGAATGTTTTAAGACTTTAGAGTGAGCAGTGTTATTGGGGTGAAGAGCTTGTACTGAGTTTTGACAATATTTTCTGCTTTTTATTTTGTAGCTTTTTGATAAAGAAGTAAAGAAAAAGGCTGTTGATGTGCCCCTGGAGTTTGAGCAAGTACGAGGTTTGTTTGGGAAGAAAAATGATATTTTTGCAGAGCACTTCAGTTTAGACTGATGCCATCTCTGCCAAAACACATCTATCAGCAGTTGTATCTTAGGGACACTCAGAAAGCTCCCATGTGCTCAGCAGCTCTTCCCTGTGAGGAGAGCTGGGCTGCTGGAGCTGCAGCCTTCTTCAGAGCCCCTTGACACTGCCCCTGGATGGACTTTGCTGTGTTTCTCACACCTCCATACTGCCTCCTGCTATTAGGGAGGAATTTTTACTTGGAGCAAGGGTTTCTGGACTTGTTCACGGCTGGGATCCCAGTCCTTCCCCCAGAACCGCTGATGGCTGTGACCAGGGGCTGCATCCACTGCTGTTCATGGGACTGAGGAGAATTGCATTCTCTGACTGCTCTTATTTTTCAGATGTTTTACTTTTATATGAGAGCTGACAGCCTGTTTGTAATAAATGTCTTCAATACGTAAGTGTAAACACCTGATGTATCATAATTATATTTCTATATGCATTTTTAAGCTCATCTTCAGAGGGATGTTTATCTTCCTTGTACTCAGCACTCCCACATTCAAGGCATTGAAACTGGTTTATCTAACAACTCAGAAGATGCTCAGTAAATCCATCTGTGAAATGTTGCTGGTGTTCCTCCCTGTACATCCATCTCATGCACTAAGGTTGCTGGATTCCAAATGCTCATGAGCTTTGGAAGTGAACATAATCCTGGTGCCTGCTGTAGCCAGGGAGGCCAGCTGATGTGCAGTGGGAGGCTAATCCTTGAGTTTTGCTTCAGAATGATAAGCAGCTTGGTGTGGTTTTGCTTGCAGCCTGCATGTGTTTTAGGAGCTCTGGCCAGAGTGTATCCAGAGGCTAATAACTTTTTAACTCCACTGCTACTGGATGCTTGTGTTAATTTTTCATATACATCCAGAAGTCATGCAGAAATTCCATTTGATAGGGTTCCCCCTAAGGTTTTGAGATAAACTCAGTATTAACAGCACAGATGAACTCAGGACTTTTTTTAAACTTGTTTTCAACAACTTAAATGTTAGCTCTTTAGATTTAAACTCTGCTTGCATAATTTGAAATTATATTTTGTGGAAGAGTAAACTTCAAGAAAGCAGTGGCCAAGAAATCCAATTTCTGGCAGCCAAGTCTGGTTAAGTCAAGGAAAACTGGAGCTGTCTTGGAGACACTGAAGTGTTACATTTTCTTCATCCAGTTTTTTTCATGCTTTCCAAACAGTGGATGTGTCTTCACAGTGTAGAGCTCCACATTTTTTTTTTTTTTTGTCCTTTCTGATGCTTTTAAATTCAGGTGGGATGTTTCTGAGGATTGATATTTTTCCTCTTTTTCTTTGGAGATCTCTTTTTTGTTCTCTGGTGAAAAGGCAATGCTGCTTCCTCCCTGGCCACTCTGCTTTTCTTCTTTCTTTGACTTCTGGTATCTGAGGTAGGAAGGCAGAATGGTTGAGATCTGACTTTCAGCTTGAGAGGCCTTAGTTCAGGTTCACTCAGGCCTTGTATTTCATCTCTGAGATGTATACCCCCTTTGTCATGGGGTTTTGTCTGTATGTGTTAGGTAAACAGCTTGAAGTGCTCTGCTGTAGCAATGGGAACTACATGGCTCACTTTGAAAGAAGTCAGTGTATCATCTCAGATCAAATGAACGACTGTATTGAAAAGAATGAATGTCTATGTTGAATGGCTTTCTCTGCATATTTTTATTTTATTCAGGCTGGCCCCAGTTATATCTGTGTGTAATTGCTGGTGAGCAGTGTCATTCACTTCTGTCATTATATTGACACTCAGGAGTGTTGGGTTCTTTCTGAAAGCACAAATACTAAACCACTTGGGCATGGGGCAAATCCAGGTCTCAAAGTGCTGAAAATGAGGGAGTTTGGTTGGGTTCTTCTACATGAACAGAGGGTAAACAGAGTGTCCTCAGGGCTGTGTGACCTGTGTGCCTGTCTGTCCTTCTGGGCTCTCCTGGCACCAAACAGGGACACCTGCATGTGGGGCAGATGGATTTGGTGGGGAGTACTGCAAAGCAGCAGCTTCTGCCTTGTGGTGTGGCCCTGTGCTCCCTGTGGGGAAAGCCTTGTGTCTGAGACAAATGACCACAGCCTAAAGCATTATCCAAGCACCAGGAGAAGGGTCCATGGAAAGGGGTGTTTTCCAGGAGAGGCACCAGCACCTCCAGCATTGCACCAGCCGTGGATCCCAAGTACCACACTGCAAGGAGCAGTGACTGGATTGGAGCAGGGTGCAATTCCTGTTTTGCAGAGCAGTCCCAGTGCCATGTGTGCTGCCTGTGGCAGCTCCTGCTGACGCTGAGGCAGAGGCTCAGGCTGACACAGGGTGTTCCCAGATTCCTCAGCACATTTCAGGTGCTGAGCTGGAAATGTTGTTAGCACTTTACTTGAAGTAAGTGCAGCTGACCTGGAGTGACTTAATTATTTTGTGATGATGCCTGGCAGCCCCAGCACAGTCCCACTGTGCTTGGTGCAGACAATCAAACCACAGACAGCTCAGAGGAGCTTACAGCTGAAAGCCTGGGTGCACTTCAGACAAGCCTTGAAGGTCTTCCAGAGACTTCATCCTCCAACTCTGATGCTGTGCTTAGCTGAGCAGCACTCTTAAACCAGTTCTTAGGTGGAGATAGCTTTAAGCCCCTGCCTGTCCTTGGAAAAACATCCCACCTGGTCTTTCATCAAGCTTTTATCTTTCAACTTTCACCCCTTTCCCCTCAATAGGAGGCATCAAGGAAAAAAAATCTGTTATAAATATTAAAAGTTTCATCTGCACAGAGTGAGCAACCCTTATCAGGCTGCACACCTGGTGCTGCTCCTGCTCTGCAGGTCTCCACAGACTGTAGATTATAGATGCTTTAATCATGGGGTGTATTAACTGGAAGGCCAGATTGAAGTACCAGGCAGAGAGTGCATAAGTCACTCCTGTTATTATTTGATTTTTATCAGATGTGGGGAGGGGGGAGAGGGCTGTTCTGGGGGTTTGTGTTGTTGTTGGGCTATTTCAGTGAGCATAAAAGATAGTTTTGTGAAAACATCGACATAACCCTGCAGCTTCCCCACCCATCACTGCCTTGGTCCCCTACCAGAGGGTAACAATAAGGTCTCTGATTTAATGGACTGCCCTTGGTTTATGTTCCTGAACTTCCATTCAGAGTCATCCCAGACTGGCTCCAAAGTAGAGCTGCTCATCAAGAGCATGATGTGATTTATCTGGGGAGTCAAAGGCTGAAGTGACCACAGTGTTTGTGTTAATCAGCTTAGATTCTTACTTTTAAGATACTCATTGGGAGATAGAGGGAAGTGCAAATTTACATTTGTAAATGAGTGCTGCTATTAGCATTAAGGTGATTTCATACCCCTGAGATAGTGAGAGCTACAGTGCAGCCACAACCCCTGTGTTTTCCTCTACCTAATTTTGAAAAACAAGCTCTCAGTTAATTTACAGCTCTGCTCAGGCAAAAAGAACTACAGGATCTCAGTTTAACTGACACTAGCCTTTTCCAGCACTATCATAATCAATATTCATTAACTGAAGTCTATTGGACTTGGAGATTTACTGCTATTGATAAGAAAAGAGTCTATCTTTGTGTAGTTTATGAAAGAAGTTTGAGACCTGCTACTAAAAAGAATTGCCTTTCTGCAGTTTCTTTACCCTGTCCCTGGGCCGTACTTGCACCTCTAAAAAGAGAGTTCTGGAGCATGTGAATAGAGCCAAAAGAGATAAAACCTGAGTGAAACTGCCTTCATCTTCCAGAGAAATAAACCCCAGCAGACAGGATGCTCTGGTTGATGCTGCATGCAGAGATGTGAACATCATCTCTGTCCTAACAGAGCTAAAAGCTGCAGACTCCATGTCCTGCTGGTTATCCCCATTTTGTTGATAAATGCACAGAGTGAACCTTATCAAAACGAGCAGGCTGCAGGCTTGCTAATGGAGCTGTGCTTGTGCTGAAGATAATTGATGCCTCAATAACGCCACGCATTATCCAGAGAGTGGCTGGAGTGGTGTGTGGGGAGAAGCATCAATCACGGGTGCTCGTGTTTAACTTTTATCGAATATTTAGGTGGATGGCAAAGGTGCATTCTTGGGCTGCTCTTGGGGAAAGAGTGTTGGACTCTGAGATGCAAAGCCGGTGAATCATCACATCCCTTTTCCTACATCAGTTTCCTGCGCACTGGGAGTGTGAGGATAGGATTTGCATTTTAGTCATCTCGGCTGGAGCCGGGAGATAGCCTGAGCTGCGGTGTTGGAGGCTGAGGTTTGATGGCCGAGAGCTGCAGTTCGCGAGCGGGAGACAGCCCTGCCGGTGACGAGTGCGCCAGCTGCAGTGTCCCTGCCAGGGTGACACTGCCGTCTCACCTGGATGGGAGGAGGGGCCGCTCTGCATGCGGGCCCAGTGCCGCGGGGAGCGGGGCTGCCCCTGTGGCCGGTGGCGCGGGGCCGGTGGCCACTAGAGGACGGTGCAGACCGGGCGGCGGTGCCCGCTGTGCTGCCGCGGCTCGGCTCGGCTCCGCTCGGTTCTCTGCCCGTGCCGAGGCTGCTCCCTCACCCCTCACCGACAGGGACCCCGTCCTGCAGTTCCCCTGGGCGTGCAGGTGCCCCCGGCAGGAGCGTCCCCCTCGGGGCTGTGTGACCGCACAGGAGAGCAAATCCCGCAGCAAACCAGGGCGCCGTGCGGGTGAGGGACACCCGGGCTGGCCCTGCCCGAGGAACTGATCCCGCAGTGCCGTGGGGATGGTGGCTTTGCAGGGCTGAGGACGATGGAAGGAGGGAAAACAGAAATCCCAGAGCAGCCGGCTGTGGTGTGGAGTGAGGGGACTGCGGGGAGGTGCATGGGGTGACCTGAGCCAGCGCCCTCTGTCCCTTCCCTGGGGCTGGCCCAGTGTGTCCCAGCAGGTGCTGTGGAGTGGGGGCAGGAGGTGACCACACCGTGTTTGAGTGGACAGAGCCCGTCCTTGCTCCCAGCGCTGCCCTGGCAGTGTGGTCAGGCGGACCCCAGCCCTCCCCGGGTGCGGTGACCCGCGTGTCCCGGGCGCAGTGTCTGAGCCCCGGCAGTGAGCGCTGCTGGCTGGCGCGGCTCTGCTGCAGGAACAGCTTCCCCTGCTCCTTCCCAAAGCAGCCTCGTACGGCCTTTCATCCTTAGGTTTTTAACCATGTCCTAAAAACGTTCAGTCCCAGTTTAGGAAAATATTCTGATTCAGGATAGCATTTAGATATTTATATGCTTTAAGTGTCTTGGCAGATGAAATGTAAATTTGTGCTCTATGACTGTCTCTTAACACTCTCCTGAATTCCTTACCAAGGATCTGGGCTGCAAAGTGCCCACCAGAGAATGGTGCAGAGAATGCACCCTAACAGGGCAAAGGCTGCACCCCCAAGCACCAGGCTTGTTCTCAGAGCTCCCTTCAACCTACGCAGCAACTCCACCTCCAAAAACCTTATGGCAAGATAAAGGACTCAGTGCAATCATGCAGGAAACCTGCTGGAGAGGCTCTGTCCCCAGAGCTGCTGGTTGTATAGGAACCCCTTTATCCCTCTACAATGCATCATAAAGGCTCTATTGGTATATTTTTACTGTATATAGCAAAACAGATTTGGATTCTCTTTCTGTTTAAGCTGGATCTAACACCATTCATCATTGCTGAATCTTAACAGGATCTTACTTTGATAACAGGACTCCAAGCAGTGATGAAATAAAGTGAGATTAAAATAACTACATAATAAAGTTCCAGGTTAATCTGAAACTATGGTAAATCTTTCAGGGCTGTAGAAAGGCAATAGCTGAGCTGCATGGACTCAGTGTTCAGTGAATGACTGTGATAAAATGTGATTCACATTACAGCTTTATGCCTGTTTAGGTATAATAACCATAACTACAGTTCAGCTGCAGTTTGGCACCTAAAAAAATCTCCTTTGAATTTATAACTTGTTGCATGTCTTTTGTTTGGCTTTTAAAATCTCCAGGTATTTGAAAAAAAAAGTTATAGGTGATGGAAATTGACTCAGCACAGGGGCTGCTAAGCAAATAGGAAGGACAAAATCCTCTCCCCTGCTAGGAGCTCTTTGGTTGTCTTGATTCAGTGTGGGACCCCTGCAATCCTGATTTCAGAGTATAGCTGTGAAGCAGAGGGAGGTGGGGCTCACAGGGCTCTGCTGGTTCTGAATCTGAGGCTGCTGAGTCCCCTTTGCCCCATCTCCCACACGCAGAGCTGGGTATCCCAATTTTACAGCTGCGCAGCTGGGCACTTGTCCCTTCATGGAAATCTAATGGCCCAAGCTGAGGGCTTGTCATGACTCCATCAGGAGTGGATTGAGGCCAGGGAAGGTGAACAGAGCGTTGGGAACCAGGGGCTGCCTTGGCCCTGGGCTCAAGTCAGGCTGCCAGTGCCCTGCCTGACACAAGAGCTGCAGTTCTGATTCCCTGCAGCAGCAATCCAGGCTGCAGCCCCTCCTCAGGCACAGCATCTGGTGCAGGAGAAGAGATGCCTCCTGCTCTTATCCTGCTGAGCTCACAGCACAGGCTTGCAAACCTGGGAACTGAATAGCTCACTGAACAAATTGCAGATCATGTTGCTTTACAGAACCAATGGTATTCTTGTATTCTTTGGATTTACTGTTCGTTCTTTCAGTTCAGATCAGTGATCCGCTCTGTTAGTGTATTGATTAGTCCAGAATCCCATCTGCCACTTCACTGCAAGATATTGTAAAACTATCACAAAGCCCTGAAACATTTCTGAAGGAATATCAGAGCCTGGTGCTCTCTATGCCAGTGAGGATCTCATGGACGAGCTCTCATGGTAGGAGAGGAGGAGGGTTACTGGAGCAGGCTTTTAAAATGAAGAGTAGAAATTATTTAGCAAGCTGATCCAGCCAGGAATCTCCCTCAGCCTGGGTGACATCAGCTGTCTTGTTGCTGGAGTTTTGCTCAATGAGATGAAGCCCCTGCAATGGCAGAGTGCACAGCACACGGTGGACTCTCCCATTTGCAGCATGTCTATTGTGCTGAGCCATCCCTTTCCCTTCCATGGCTCTGGCATACAGCAGCTCTGCAGCAGGGCCCTGTGTGTTCCCTGAGGCCCAAGGTGAAAACCTGAGCATTGCCAAAAAAACCCTGGAGCCCTGTACAGGCTTTGAGCAGGGATGGAAGGGAGGATCAGACTGCAGAGCTGGCTCACAAAGGGGTTTTTCTCCACCCAGGCAGGAGTGGGAGGATGTGCCACAAGAAAGGGCCCAGCAGACGTGTCAGATGCAGAGCTTTGAAGAGCTTGAGTGACATTAGTAGGGAGGACTTTTGTTCCCCCTGCTCTGCACTGCTGCAGAGCATTTACTCTCATCCTCTAGGATGGACCTGATGGACCTTGGGGCTGCTCCTAAGAGCCCAAACATCATTGATGGACAGACTGATGGACAGAGCTGTCTGTCATCCAGTCTCCCAGTCAGGTACGTGGGGTAAGGCAGAGTGGTCAAATCCTTGTCCCTCTCCAAGGAACATCCCTCTCCAAGGACCTTCTTTCTCTCCAGCCTCAGAGATGCATTTCAGTCCTTCTGAACTAGCTGATGTTAGAGAAGGAGACTTTGAATTTTGAACATGTAAGAAATTGCCCCTGTAGGCTTGAATTACTTATAGAGTATAAATGATGCTGGAATGTTAATGCACAATCCAGAGGGGATGATAACTTCACTAAGTGCAGCCACGCTGCACCAGAGATGGATTCAGCCTGGGGTGTTTGCTGACAAACACAGCACCATCCATCCCTGCTTATTCGCCCCAAACCCTCAAGTTTGTGTCGACCTGTGAGCCAGGAGCACTCCAGAAGAGAGGCAGGGAGTGGGAAAAAAACAAAGATATGTCTGTATATTTGGAATAAATTACTCCCTTGGAAAAAGTGATCCTGAGGATTGGCAAGTCACTGGTAAGTAGAGCAGCAGGCTGGAGCAGGAGACAGTCCCTGCTAGATGAGAGGATCAAGGCTGCTATCAGCCAGACCAGCAGGACCAGGGTCTCCAGTGATGCAGGACTAATCCTGACCCTGCCTGTGACAGGCCAGAGCAGCAGTGGGTACAGGGTACAGCATGGCTGGGAAGGGAAGGTTGATTTGCCTGGCAGAATGTGCATTTTAATTGCTCATTTTCTTGCCTTTTATATGTGATTTGATTGTGAATTATGTTTTCTGCATTTGTAATTAGAGGGTAGAGCAGATGGCAAGGTTTTGTCTGAGGTGATGTAGCTGCTGAAGTAACTCACACTCCTGGCTGATGATTTCCTAGGAAAGGAGTGTTGTGACATGAAGATACCCTGGGAGTTGATGGAAGGGAGTCCCACTTTCTAAATAGTCTGGGGCAGAGCTTCAAATTATAGAAACCTGCACTGTCCCACTGACATCAGCAGCCAGGCTGGATTACATCGCCTGTGAAACTGTTCACCGGGGAGAAACTATTTTTCACTTTCACCTAGAAATATCTGTTCTCAGACTGTGCCTGCAGTGAGCTGTGCTGTATTTATTGACGTGTGACACAGGCCACAGCCAGCCCACAAAATGTCAGTGGGGTTTGCTTGTGAGTCTGAAAGGGACTGGATGATGAAAGCTGCTCAGTGCTTGATAGAGCCCTTGAGCAGTGGAATTTCCAGGAGGCAGAGGATGGTGAGCTGGATCTGGTGCTTTGCAGTCTTTCCAGCTTCACCCTCTGTGGCTTTGGGTGCCCACACCCTGACACAGCCCTCACTCAGCCACGGCTTGCTGGGACATGGGATGCAAGCAGAGCATTCTGCACAGCCAGCTCATCCACGAGGGACAGATCCTCACAGCCTTGGGAGATGCCCAGCTCTGCCTTGTCCTCCTATCCTGCACTGGGAGGCAGTATTTTGTAATTCAAAACTTCCAAAAGTTACAAAGTTGAAATTTGGGAAAGATAACTTGGAAAGCTGTGGGAGATCCCTGAGGGGTAACATCATTTTGTGCCTCTCTGTGTCAACCAGACCCTTCATTTATCACCTTCCCACTTGGTTGGTGATTTGCAGTGAAAATGTGGGATTGGAGTCTCAAAACAGAGTGGATCTTGACTGTATTTTTGAAAAAGAGAGAAAATCCTTCCTAGAAAGTTGCTTAAATATGTTTTAGCCTTTCAGCCGTGTCTTTTGTCAGACACAAGCTTTCAGTGATATGCCAGTAGGCAGAGCTGAGAGCTCAGCTAACAAACAGCTCCCAAAATAACCTGTTCTGTCACCTTCCAGCCTCCCACCTTAGGAAGATGAGGTGCTTCCCATCCCACTGCCTTTCTCCACGCAGTCAGACCTTCTGCTTCGCTTTAGAAATCCTTGGCACAGTGTGAGTCTGGTTAACGAGGCTCAGGAAATGCTGACATTCAGTTCCTTTCTGAGGGGCATTTGTTTATAGCATTCATTTTTGATAAATGGAAGACATATGGAGTGTCACCCACGCTGGCTCTGGGGAGCACACGCTGAAATGCTTGTGGGTGAACGTCTCACAGCCCTGGCCTGCTTGTCCCCCTTTACAGGAGCTCCTTGCTCAGTGCCACCCCTGGGTGGGATGGCACAGGGCAGTGCAATTTAAGGTGAACTTCAGGCTCTGACTGCCTAAATTTCTGAGGATCTATGTTGCTCCACAGAAGAAGCAGAACCATCTTGATGTATCCTGACCTCCCTGCCCGCCCTTATCTCTCACCTGGAACCTGCCCCTCACTCCAGAGGCAGCGCTGGTGCACGAAGGAGCACTGAAAAGGTCCCACAATAAATCAAACTTAGTTATAGGTGTGTGTGCCTGCTCTGGCAGGGCCCTGGGAGGAGGGATGGAAGGTTTCCATGGAGTTTGCTGGCTCTGGTGGCTGCAGTCAGATGGTCTGAAGGCATCCTTCATCTTCTGGAGGCATGCAGTTACTTACCTGTTCTCTCTGGCTGGCACTTGTAAACACTCACAGATTTTTATTTTTACTCCTTAATACAGCAGCACTGTGAGCTCTTCCATTTGTAAAATCTATCTGAAGAGAAAAAAAGGGAATATATTTACAAATGCACTCTCAGGCACACACATATCATTTAAGACAACAAATAACTAGGAAAGAAGAGGCAATAGTAATTCACTCTCGTTTTTCCTCTGATGTTTTTAAATGCCTCAAGTTTTCCTCTTATGGTTTACGATGTTATCATGCTCCTGTCTAAACTACCACCTTAAAATACATTCTACATGGTTATTTTCTCCATAAAATCCTGACAATAATAATTTCCCCTGTACTCCTCCTTGCACTGTAATTTTGCATCTGCCAAGCCATCCACACCTATTTGATGGCCAGCAAATTGCAGCCTTGCAGGAATCTGCTTTCCCTGACCACCTCTCATATGTCACATTGCACCACCCTGATGACGAATTTCCTGAGCTGGCAGAGGTGGCCTTGGATCACCTCAGGTCACCAGCAAGGACTGGAGGACTTCAAGAGGCTCATTTAATGAATCCTGTCCTTTCAATATCAATGGTGCTGCCCTGGGCCAGCTTGTGCTGGTGACCTTGGACAGGGCCCTGCTGACACTGGTGTGATGGCACGTGCCAGCTGTCCCACCTGGTCCCACCTGTCCCTCGGGATGTTTTCCAGCCCACATGGCTGCCAAACGTGTTATGCTGGAGCTGCAGCAGCAGCTTCTGCCTGGCCAGGCTGGTTCTTGCCCTGCTGCCTCTTCCAGCTGTCACTGCCCTGATCCCTGGGCAGGGATTTGGGCCAGGAGCTGCCCTGAGCAGAGCTGTGCTGGGGCTGCCTTTCAGCTGAACAGAAATCATTTAATGCAGCTGTGCTTTTCTGAGAGCCCCCTGCCTGAGCTCCCAGCGAGGGCCCAGGAGCTGCAGCCCTCTCTGAGCACTCCATCCCAGGTGGACCAGAGGATGGAATGTCGACCTTGAGGAGGAGCAGGTCAGTGCTTAATGTCCTAGAATCTGTGCTTAGTAAAACCAGAGGTTTCTTGGAGCAAAACTCATTATCTATCATAGCCTGGTGGATATTTTTTCCTATACCTTTGGAAAGAATTGCCACATTAACCCTGTCCTGGTTAGATTTGAAGCAAAGGCTTTGCTCTCAATGACTGCTCTTGCCAACTCATTTGTAGCAAGGAAAGAAACCCTGGGAGTATTGCCAAACCATGAGAACATCGTCACAGAGCCTGACACTGCTACTGCATGATATCATTTCTCCTCTAGGTTGTTTCAGCTCACCTGAGATAAGGGTAAGATAATTTTTTTTAGGTTTTTTTTGTTTGTTTGTTTATGTTTCAGTTTGATTTCTGTTTTGACCTGTCAGCTTACTGCATGGAACATTTTGGGATCATTTGAGGTGCTATCTGGTCTTATCTCCAAAGCACACTGCTGAAAACCATCAGGAAGTGGGTCTGGCTTAAGCAGGAATTAAGTGGCTCTCTGGATTTTGAGGTAGAAAAAGTGTGGCATGCTCCTGCTTGTGTATATCATTTGCTTTGTCCAAAAGTTGCTTTAGTCTAGTCCGGGGCAAACAGAAATTCATCTGCTTTGTTCAAAAGTTTTCCATGTAGCCTAGATATTTGCTGTGTGCAGTGACATCCTGCATCCATGCACTAATGCCTTGCCCACCAGTTATGGTTAGTAATAATAATAATAATAATAATAATAATAATAATAATAATAATAATAATAATAGTGGTTGTGCCAGCCTTTCCAGAAGAAGGGAGGGTGAGCAGGGGAAATGCAGACACTGGTTTGCTCAGGTCTAGGATCCTAACTTCTTCCTGCACTTTGCTGGGAATCAGGAGTGGTTTATATTGCTCCTCCCTTGCTATCTCATGGCTGAGGTGGTTATTCCTGTGTTGGGGGAGGAGGAGGAGGAGGAGGAGGAGGGCAGAAGCCCTGTCTGCCCCAGTGCTGAAGATTTGAACTGTGAGTCAGGCCCTACTTGCACAGAGGAGCTCAGGGAAGAAGGGCTGTGGCATTCAAATGCATCCCCCTCTGTTCCAAAGGCATTTGTTGGTTTGCTGGGTTAGGTGACAGAGGGGAAGGTGGCTCAGGGTGGGTGTAAAGCAGCTCACAAGAGCAGGGCAAGGGCCAAGGGCATCTGTGGAGAAGGATAATGGACTGTTTGGAGCATCACCTGGGGATCTGTATGTTAAAGCTGCTGCTTTGCCTCAGATTGACTTCACTTGTTCTTGCAGAACAGAACCGAGCGAGGTTTTCTGCCTCGTTTTGCCCTTGAAATGCTGATCCAGGGGGAAAATGTGCCTGCTACACACTCTGGGCCATGCTCTGCTCTTGGAAGTTCCTCATTCCTGTTCTTTCTGGGACGAGCTGCCCATCACCCCCCAGGACCCTTTCACTTTTCCCCTCTCTTTCCCTCCTTCTATTGTTTTCAGAAAGGAGCATTCTAGCAAAAAGCTAAATCACACACCAGTGAGGTTTATCAGTAGTCTGGCAGAGATATTAGTAACATATTTGCCAAAAAGTCAGTGAGGGGAAGTATATTAGCTCATGGATAAAAGTGTGTACTTTTTTCCCTTTGCTGCCTAGTTAGCTCTTAAATTTCTCTTAAAATGAAGTTGACGCAGAACAGCAGAGACAGTCAGTTTATTTATTTTTTCCTCTTTCCCTTTATTATATATATAAAATATATATATGTATAATATAAAGTAGGTATAAAAATATACAGTATTTATAGATAACAATACATAGGTAATATTTATATAGAGATAGAATGTATATACTAATATAAATATTAATTAATATATAACTAATAATGTAATATATAATGACATAATATATATTAAGAATAAGAACAAAAAGATCATCTTATTCTAATCAAAGATCACTTTCCAACGAAATGCTGCAGTTTTATCCAAGGAGTGTTAGTCCATAGACCAGCATAGAAGCAGAGGTAACAGAAAGAGGTTTTGTTGCTTGTTTTTTAGCATGGCGGTAGCATCTGCATTTAATTTTTCTGCTATGAACATTTATACTTGTCACTATTTAACAATACTATTAGCAATGAAAAATGTGAATAAAAAAGAAATACAATGCAACCACATTGCAATTATCCCATTCTCTCTGTAATGATATGGCTTGAGGAGTTCCCCATGCAGTGCTCATTTCACAAACTAATTATAGCAACTGCATTCTAAACTGCACTGTTGGTATCTGCTGCCTCCACATGCAGCAGATGAGTGTAATTGTTCCATCCTGGGGCTGATCTGGAAGAGAGTGCTGCATTAATGGGGAAGAGGAGCAGCCACACGGAGGCAGTGAAGGTTGGTCCTGTGGCAGATATTTTTCAAGAGCATTGTCATGACAACTGAGTCAAGGAATTCCTTTTCCTGCCTTTGTTACAGCCGTTGTTAGGTGAGAATTGAATCGTGGCATTCAATTTATGTTTAATTTCTGTCGGTGCTGTGGATGTGCTCCATTTCACACCCTGCACTTGACACAGGTGCTGTCAATGTGAGCGGTTGGCCTCTTACTGTTTCTGAGCAAACAGTTTGGATGAAAGAATCAGTTTGCCTGTTGTTGTTTTATTTTTGATGGGTTTTTTCCCTCCCTATGGAGATGTCCTGGCACAGCTTTGGCTCACTGTGGGACGGGCGGGGGCTGTGGTGAGGGTGGTGCTGGCAGCAGTGTGGATTCTGCAGGAGCCAGGGAGAAATACAGACCTTGCCTGTCACCTAACAGGGCCAGTGAAACACCTTGGGACCTGTGCTGAGTAACCCTGTCGCTGGAAAGGAGATGTCCAAACTGATTTGAGAAGTGGGAAGGGCAAAGACACAGCTTTTATTTGTGCCAACATGCTTTTGTATCACCACCCTGTGGCATCATCCTTGCCCACAGGCAACCTGTGTACTCTGTCTCCTTTTAAATGTGTTTGCTTATTTATTTATTTATTTAAATTTTATCTGAGGCTTCATTCTGACCAGCTGGCAGGGCAGGACAGGGCAGCCTTTGCTTCCCTGTGAGCTTGCTGACGTGTGCTGGGGCTATTCTTGGCTCACAAGCATCCAAGTGGCCACAACAACCACTGGAGCTTCTGGTGTGCCAGCTGCACTGCCAGCTCTGCATAGCACTGAGGTGGCAGCCTGGCAGCCCTGAACTTCACTGTGCCATAACAAAGGGTCATTTACAGAAAGGGACTTTGCTTACAAAAGAAATAAATAAGGTGGATGTAGTAGTTTGTGTCAATCCCTGCAAACTCAGAGGTCAGAATTCAGGAGCAGGAGGTGTTTGCGGCTCTTTTGGTCCTTGGGAGAGGCACCTCTTCAGATCTCTGCTCCTTGCTGCTGCATCAGGATCTCCTATTCACCAGGTGTATTGAAGCTCTCCAGAGTTTGTTTGCACTGAGCACTTTACTCCAACCCTCAGAGGGATCAGCAGCTTTGAATGTCTGCAGGGACCAACAGTGCTCAACACTGCTGCATTAGGCTTTGGAAAGGCAAGGAAAAATGAGGCAGGAAATTCTTTCTTAGCCTGGGAAAAACTACTGGATGAGTGAAAGGGGGGAGCATAAGCTCCAGTCACAAAGTAGAGGCAGGACAGAGAAAGAGCAGCCCATGTGGGGCTCAGTGCCTGAGGGATGTGCCCTGGAAGCACGTTTGATCCAGCAGCCCTGAGCCAAACACCCCCAAAGGCACCACGCCGTCCTTGGTTTTGGGGAAGATTTGTCAAAACTAATGTGTACAGCCAGATTAAGGGTAAATCCAAAGAAACATGTGACAGAAGCACAGAACTCCAGCTCCTGCCCTTGGTGGAGTGTTCTTCAGGGTGTGCTGCTTTCATCCTGCTGTCACTGCTGTAAATAACCTCGAGCTCCTTCCAGGCTGTGGCTCACCTCTGGCAACATCATCCCAGGAGAATCCAGAATTACTGCAGCTCCTCTTTCCACGAAATGTATCCATGCTCTCAGTCTGACACACAATGCTCTGTTTTTCCTCTTTTAAAACTTATCTTTTTTGTTTTTAAAATAAAAATTAACTTGCTGCTCATCTTTCATTTCCTTTTTGTGCTCTGAGCAGTGAGTAATTAGAGCTGCATCACACTGGAGAAATTACAACAATATGATGTTTCTACAGTTAAATCTGCATAAGTATAATATCTTTGAAAAATAACAAGCTGCTCTAAGGGAAATTAATTATCCCATTGGGATGGTCATTATTCTGACATAAAAGCTCTCAGTTTTCTTTGCCTACTTTCATTTTGGGCATTTCTTTCATTTTAAGTACTGGCCACATATTCCATCCCTTTTCACTGTGGCTGGAACATAAATAACAACATATTTAAAGCAGTGTAAAGTCTGTCTTGGAACAGATATCACAAGAATATTAAGCAACTTTAAAATTAAGTCAAAGGGCATTTTGCAAATCTGTGTTGGTGGCTATATATCATTACTGTTCATCAAGCCAGTTCAGCCTCATTTTCCTTGGCTATTTTTTTTGTGAGTTGCTGCTTCTTTGAGGAACATGACTCCATTTATCATAATAAGCATTTATTATCATCATATTCTCTACCCAGGCACAAGTATTGTATTTAAGAGATTTTTTTTTCCAAAGGGTCTGGTACTGCTGTACATGGTGTATCCCTGTACTTGAGAATCCCCCTCTCTCCACACCCCAACCCAATTATCAAGTCTTGCATGTGACTGCAATATCTTTTGCAGTCAAGGTGAATTACAAGGATTCTTGCTGAATCCCTGGCAGATACGAATACCTAGTTATCCTTGGCTTTCCTGCTGAACCTAATCAAAGATATTGTTTATTAAAATCCTATTGTCTCTGCAGTGAGGAACAAGGACAAGTTGCTCTGGAGTGATTTAATACTTCCAGCAGTTCTGTGTAAAGATTTATTATGACCAGGAGAAAGAGCAAACACAAAATGCCTGAGTCATTACTTTTAATTTGCCACTTCTTTAAAAATATGTATACACAAGGCTAAAACCTTCTCTACAGGTCAGTGGGATCTCTTATCAGGCAGGGAACAGACCAAAGCATAAACCCTAACCCTTTCCTTCAAACAGAGGAAGGACATGAAGATTTAGCCTTGGATTTGAAGGCAGATCACCATGCTTCTGCTTAGACTGGTGATTTTTAGAGTTTTTAGACTAGAAACTATAAAAAAAAATTATCAAATTACTGTTCAAACTATCCAGTTGTGCCTGTGATTCTCTCTGGGGTGATCCATTGGAGGGGACAGTGCTGCCTACAGAGGGGCTCAGCCCTGCAGTCAGGTCTTTGCCCCACACCCAGGTGACAGCAAGAGCCCCTTGTGCAGGGCCACAGAAATTGAACTCATTAAAAGTAAAAAACTCATTTTTTTTCCCAAGTAAAGAGATTTTCTTTGTGATTCAGTTTTATTAAGGTTTCAGGGACTGTATCGTGAGTAAAGCACAAAGATAAATGACTGAGCACAATTAATAAATGCTACTATTCAACTCTCTGAGCTTTTAAACTGCTTATCTAATCATATGTAATCTTTATTCACAGTGTTAAAACTACCACATTACAACAGTTGTAATCAATTAGGAAAATGGCTTTAATGGTTTAAAGAAGGTAAAAGGCAACGTGCGCTTTTCCAGACTGCCCGTGCTCAGGTGAAGGGAACTCTGGTTTAGCAGCTCTGCTGAGGACCAGTACCTAAACCTGAAAAGATCATCTGTGAAGGAAAGCTGCTGCCTTCCCTCTCCTGTGATAAGGGACCCCAAGTCCGGGGGAGAGACGGGAGAGGAAAGCACCATCACACCATTCCACAATAATCCACTGGGATTTTACCATCTCCCGTGCCTACCTTTTCTGCAGCCAGTTAAATCACAGCAGTCAGACTCTCATCCTAAAATCTTCTTATCCCTAATTATCCCACAAGTCCTACTTGGAACAGATTCTTACTATGTGAAAAGAGTTTTCTCTCTGACATTTTAATATTTCTAACCACTGTTCCCAGTGTTTCTTTCTCACTGCTAAAGCCATGAATTTTACATTAAAGAAAAGAAAGCCAACCACGTAATCAGACATGTCCTGGCAGGTTTGGTCATACACTCTACACTCTGCTGAGAGCCAGGGCAGGGCAATATTGATCTGAAGTAAGTTCCAAGTCTGCCCTCACAGCAGGAGCCCAGTGATCCTGGCTCTGGCTGCACCCAGGAAACCCAACCATTCCTGATGGTGCCTCTTGACTTTGAGCCTGAAGTTCTCTCTCTTCATTGTCATTTAATTTGCACATAACTCTTGTAGTGAGATGCTTCTGGTTTAGGTTTCATGTGTCTGCTTATTGGATTTAACAGTGTTTCCCCAGCTAATTTTCACCACCAAGCTGTACAGGGCTGGCTTCTGCTTGACTCATTCCCAACTGCCAATCCCCTACTCCAGGTCTGCACAGAAAGTAAAAATGAAAGCAACACCCCCAAAGCCCACATCTTCTCTGCCTTTTTGCTGCTGCTTCTTCATCTAACATCTCACAGATTTCTCTGAGCACATGGATATTTATTTTCCCCAGGTTTCCAGCTGCAAGAGAAGCTCTCTCTCTTTGTGTTGGAAAAACAGAAAGACAGGTCTAAATTTAAAAAACCCCAAAACAATCACCAAATATAATAAAGAACACACTCACTCTCCCAAGGTGCATCTCTCCTTCCTCACAGGGGAGGAGTCTGGAGATGGGTGATGACTGATGCTCTGCCTGGTCCAGAGGGAAGCCTCTCCCTCAATCCTTCTAAAGGTTGAAATTTTACATGGCCTTTCAGGTAAAAGAAAAGGAAAGTTGTTGCTTTGATTATGTTTTATCTTTTTTGTCCTGAAAAGTTACTTTGAAAGCAGCTTGCACAGCTGATCTACGGACACCTTGCTCCTGCAATCCTGCTGTGACCTTTTCACCATCCTTCCCCAAGAAACTGAAAAAAAAGAAAAGAAAAAGAAGAAGAAAAAGGCCCCAAAGCCAAACAAAAGGGTTATAAACAGATATTTTCTTTCTTCTACCTTCAGAAAATGTGGGCTTTTTTTCCCCTCACAAAACATGTTCTTGCTTTATAGGCTTCAAATCTGATGGAATCAGAACAAATGGTCAGAGCCATGGCAGCAGAAAGCTTTGGACTGAGCACCAGAGAGGTGCAGTCTCAAACCAGTTTCCACTAATGAGCAATAAATTTTTTATCTGTGGAAAAGGTCACACTTGAATTTCTATTTGGTGTTAATATCCCCTGGAGAAGTGACAGGTATCTGTTGGGACAGGAGTTGAAGGGAGAATATGGATATGTACAGGAAAAATGAAAAAACCCCAAATAATCTAACCCTGAAAATGAAGTGGAATTTTTTGCCAAATAGAAACCTATTAAAATCTTCACTACTGATGAAATTTTGAGCACAAGCTTTCAAGGGGTTTAAGGACACTTTCCAAATATGACTGAACTATATAATCACTTTTTGGTCAGATCTGGAAGGTTTGAAATATCTTGGAAAAGGAGAGCTTGTGAATGGTATCTAATTCTCCTAAAAAAAAAGAAAAAATTGTAAAACAATTCCTGTTCCAAGATTTCTATATTTTTGCAGAAACACAAATCTGACCTGTATTCCATGCTTTCTAGGAGTTCACTGTCCCAAATCCATTATGTGCCTCTCAGCCACGCTCCAAGCTCTGGAGATGACACAGTCACTGGAATGGATAATTTGGCTCCTAAATGTTTGCTTTGTGCCTTGAAAAAACATCTTTGAGCAGTTTCTTAAATGTCATTCCTTGCAGTACCCAGAGCAGGCAATAAACAATAAAATTATTCACCTTGAAGAAACCATCTGCAGTCTTTAAGGACATGACCAGTTTTTTTGTTGCTTTGAGTGGTCCTCTGGGATGCTGTAAGTGTCATTTCAACGCTGTGTTTCCCATCATCTCCGTGCCAGCCTCATTTTGCTTCAGAAACAAAAGTGATGATGGGCAAATTGAGAAGAAATTCCGCTCTCTATTAGTTCTTATACTTCATTTATTTTTGTAACTGTCTAATATAACTCTTGAGGTTTGGAGTTCTTATTTGGAGGCAGCATCAGGAGGATTTGTCCCTGGAATGAGCAGTGCTCTGGGGCAGCAGGGTGACCCATCCAGGCAGAATCACCCGGCATGGGAGCGCTGCCCTGTGTGATGTGCTCAGCACAGGAGCCTGGGATGCTCAACTGCAGCAAGGAGAGCTTACACTTAATCCAGCCCATCTGTCACCGTTTTTCTCATGTTTTTCTCATGGGTGGAGCAGATGTTGCCATTTTCAGTGGAAGCTCAGCTCCCTTCGTCCCCATCCTGCCGTGCCTGCAATATTTGTGCTGCCTGCTCTGATCTGTTCCTCTGCAAGGGTGACACCCCTGACAGGAGCAGTGTGTCCCTGTGCATGGAGATGCCCATCACAGCCTCAAGGGGCCTTGTCTGGCTCCCTCAGACAGCCATCCTCAGGGGAAGGCAGGCAGAGTTGCTCCCACTGGCGTCTTGCCTGCTCTGCACAAAGCTTTGCGCTTTTACTGAGTTTAAGACAAAAAAAAAGCCCAGTAATGCCCCTTAAAACCCCACTCCCACTTCATAGGAAGAACCTGAGGCTTGAGATAGAAGTTATGGAAAAAACTGCAATGATGTCCATCTCAAAAAAGGCCCTCACTCTCAGGACATCAGATTATGGGAGAAGAAATCCACCTGCATCCTCCAAACTGAACCTGCTCCTGGCAGAGTCCTGGGCATGGGCAGGTTCCACACAGGGAGATGCTGCTGGGCTGAGGGATGGAGTCCAATTAAAGGTTAGAGAAGAGGCTGCTTTACTGAGAAAACAAAGGTTGAGAGCTGTATTTGGAATGGGCTGGGAGAAATAAGGTTTTTTAAATAAGGCTCTATTGTTTTAAATGCTGTATTTTTCAGGCTATACCTGCAAGAGCCAATCACTGATGCGTTGGTCTCTGCCTTGCAGGGTTCAACCTTAGTTTCAAGGTTGTGAGGTTTATTTCTGGAGGCTAAATTTACTGTATATAATCTTTCCAAAAGCTAGGTAATGTAATGAAAAAGCAATCAAACTCTAAGAAAGAGCCACTGAAACAGAGAAAACCCACCATTATTAATCCAGCTAAAACCAAAGGCTAAGGTCTGTCAGCCTTAAAAATGAAATGAATTCCTTCTTAGCTCTACAACCTTTAATTATTTTCACTAATCAATGAGTTATAAAAATATAAAGAAAAAATTTCAAGCTAAACCAGAGCTCCTTTTAAAATGAAATGAAATGAAAGCACAGTGGAAGCAGCCCGAGGTTGGAGTGGCACTGGTTTTTCTGTTGTGGTTTCTGATGTCAGAGCACTCTGTGACGGGATTATTTCTCTGTGCCTCACGATCCATCCATTATTATACCCATATTGCAGACTTCATGTCACAGTCAACAATAAAAAACACCCTTGGCAACCCCCATTACATCCTGCAGTTAATTTGCGTTCTCACAAAGTGCTTATATTTACTATGAGTGATAATCATAAATATGCATGAGACCTTAAGTGAGGGAGAATGCGCTTAGGAGCTAATACAGCAGGAGGTTTGCCTAGAAGAGATGTCAAAATCAGTTCACTTTTGTTATATATGAGTAATTTAATTTCCTCTACAGTGTTATTAGGGCAAGAATGAAGTAACATTCTTTGGCGTAATTGAAGCAAATCCTGGCAAGACGAGAGGATAACAAAGCTTTTCTATCTCATCGTGTCAAACTCTTACCTTCTATTCAGTGCACACAGATGGGTTCTTTGTGCTGAATTAAATTCTCCAGTTGAGTTTATTAACTTGTGATGTCCCATGACCTTCAGCATATTTACTGCTGGATCTTTGAAACTGTGTCTTTAATTTACTCCTTCACAACCGACCTCGTTTCTGTGTCAGATCGGAAATACTGGTGGCATTCAATCCTTCCTCGGGTCTTGGTTTTCAGCAACAGCATCCCTCGTTAAACCCTGAAACATGGAGCATTTCCAGTGCTCCCTAACAGGTTATAAACCAATCAGCCAAGGATTCCTGGGACTGGGGAGGTGATGTGGGAAGGAGATGTGGTTCCATCCTTTCCCCACATTCCCTGATGTAGCAGGGTGATGCTCAAAGGCATCATGGCTGTAGCCCAGGGAGCCAGGGAGACTAAAGCCACTGAGCTGTGGGACAAACCTGCTGCTGGTGACTCACAGGGGTGGGTGACTTGAGTCAAATTTAATTAATTTCAAGCTGTAATATTCTCCAAAGGATAAACTGCAGTCTTTTCAAAAGAACACGTGAATCACAGGAAAATTAGTTACCTGTAGGCGAACTGGGCCATGATGGCTGAGCCCCTTGAGATTTTTTCAGTATTTTCAACCCTGCATTGCAACTCAGAGCATATCCTTTGACTCCAGAGCTTGGTGGCCAAGTACCAGGGGTTGGGTTTCCCAGTCCTGCACTGCAGGCACTGACTGATGGCCACTCAGCAAAACCTGCCTTTGATATTTATTTGATACTCACCAAAATCTCAGACAGTACTGCGTGGCATGATCCAGCATGACAAAGGCACATGTCACTCTTGCTGAGTGACACTTGGCCCTCCTGCTACTGCCATCCCTCTTACCTCATCTGAAAAACAGGAATAAATGCTATTTATGCACCTGGGTAAAGCATTTGAGAGCATCAGAGGCGAGGCACTGTGCATGTGGCTGTGCTATTAGCTCTATTCATACAGGGAAAAGTAAAATGACAACACATAAGCAATTTGCAACAACTCCTTTTAGCACTGTTCAGAATGGGAAGGTCATTATGCACAGTTGCTGGAGAGAAAGAAAACTCCTCTGCTCTGAGCTGAGCTTGCCTGCAGGAGGAATATTCCAGGCTCAGGCGAGCCTCAGCTCACACATCAGCTTATCTTGGCCATACACAAGTCACCCTTTTGTCACACAGTATTTAAAACTCTTCAACTTGTACATTCCTGAATATGTGAGATAAAAACAAGACATTGCAGGATGAACCTTGGCTCCCTAAACATCCCCAAACAGGAATGGAATGGATAAAAGCAAAAGGAAGGAGATATTTCCCAGGTGTATTGGGTGGAGCCACATATTTGTTGCAGATGCTGTAGGTTTCATTTATCATATTCTTCTACTCTTGGCTTGTTTTAATTGTTCTCTTGAAATATTATTGCTACATGCCTGAGTTGTGGGACTGTTTAATTGAGAAAGGTGGTAAATGGCAGTCATTCTTGGAAGAAAGTAGTACATAAATAGCAGCAAAAATAAAATAAAATTGAATATCAGCAAGTAAAGCAAGGTTTTCTGAAATTTCTTACAGTGATAAATCAATGACAAACTCCTTCATATCCAAAGAAGGGTAAGTAATGGAAATTAGGAGTAGCTTGTTACCTTTTCTTGGACTTAACGGATGATCTATATTTAGGTATTAGACATTATCCAGGTGTTCAGGATAATTCAATCCTTTAGCCTTTGGACAGTTTGCTGTCCCCTCACCCTTGAGCACAGTGATAGGGATCGCTTCCCTACAGGATACTGAACTGAGCCAGGGAGCTCATCCCACATTTAGCAAAGGAGAGTCAGGAAGTGCCTGGAGCCGCCTGGGTCCATCAATAATGTCTCACTTTAAAACATACTCCTTGGCAAGTAAAAAAAAAAGATTAATTCTGCCCTGTCTGCTGTGCCCTATATCAGTGCCAAAACTGCTGCGTCCTCACTGTGCTCCACATATCCAACCTGAAACACACCTCCAGGGAAATTAGGGGCATGTGTTTAGAGCACAGCCCAGAGCTGCTTGGTGGACTTAATTGAGATGGGAAGAACACTTCAGTGTGTTTCTGTTATGGGCATATAAATTAGGCAGTGATTCTGAGATTTTTAAGATTACAATAAAATATAATAATCTAATCTGACCTCCTGAATCACATGAGATCACCCACAGGTTGTGGGTGCTGTCTGATGTTGGAGGAGAGTAGCAAAGGTTCCATCTCTGATTTTACCCCACTCTAGACCATTGTTGGTGGAACTGAAATGGAAACCCTTGAACTCTGTCAGATGTGGAATAGAAAACCATCTTCTGGCTGGTGTAGGCAAAACTGCATTAAGCTAAGCTACAGATGAAATTATTGTCATATTCATTGTGAGAGCTGCTATGACAACAGATGAATACTGCAGGTAATTTAATTACATTTCTGTCAGCCTCTGTGCCTTTCAGGAGACAATGCAGAAGCCAGCAGCATTTTCTTTTAATATTGCACATGGCACAGAAAATGTCAAATTCTCCTCCAGAGGGCATAACAGAGAGCATTTCACTTGAGTCACAAAATGTTATTTAGGTATCTTGGAGGATCACCCATGGTTTTCTCCCAGCATTTCCAACTCCACAAGCACTCCCTTCACTCTGCTCACAAGGCTGTACCACGCCCCTAGAGCTGAATCCTGACACAAGCTTGCTGCACACCTGCCCACCCCGCCAGAAAACCAGGTTTGCTCACCCAGAGGCGACCCTCCATATCCCCTTCCTGCTTCTCTGCCTTTCCTGGGTGTTTTTGGAAACCACCACTCACTTGGCTGTGTTAATGGGAAAAAGAATCGAAAGATGGAGATGAGAAAATTCCCTTTTTCCTCTGATCTTGAGCTGTGCAGCGAGGAGAGGGAAACAACTGCTTTAAAGACAAGGTATTGACTGACAGAACAGAGGGAAGTTAATAGATATTGACTCCCACTTGCTTCAAGTAGGTCACACAGTGCAGGATTGTGTTGCACGGCCTCTGAGGGCTGGGGGTAGGGAATTCTTGCCACAAGGAGCAAAATTTCAAATATTGTAATGTGTGTGTCATTCTCTCACACTGAGGGACAGTGTTTTCCTATGCTAAAGTCCTAATTTCTGTAGAGCTGGGTGGAAACCTGCACTGATGGACTGCATTGACTTCAGTGGGCACTGTGGGAGCTCAGCATGAGTGGAGAAGTGATCTGTGTCTTACTAAGGCTGGAGCCAAGATCATTCAAATAATCTTATAATTTACATCAATGAAAGTAGGAGCATGGCAATTATCTATTGTTTATCTGAGGAAACCGTCTGAGGAGCAAACCTTCCATACCAGGGTATAAACTCAGTTGCCATGTAATTAAGTCATGGCTTCAGAAGCAAATGTGCAAACTGAACAAATGTGCAAGAAGATTCAGATAATACCTTAATGTGATAAGAAATACCCAGGCATTTAGCTGGCGTTTAGGAAATTAGCCACACCAAATTAGATATCAATGAACACATTTGCTACCATGTCACTTACCATTCTGAGTATAAATTGAAACCTAATCAATTATTTCTACAGAGCTCTTGCATAAACTCAGATTAGCAATTGAAAAAATACTGTTATTTTATAATGTTATAAGTGTTGTTCTATAAGTATGTGTTCTATGACACTGACAAAGGTGATATCATTGCCTTCTCCCCTGTACTTCCCTGCAATGAAGAAAGAAAAATGGAATAACAGCAAGACATGGTTTAAAGTCAAAACACTGGCAAAACACTGAAGTCTTGGGACACCTAGCCTTTTTCTCATCTCCTGAATACCTTTGTGCCTTGATTTCTCCTTTGGAGGTTATCATACTTCCATTTCAAGGAGCTCTGAAATGCCTCTTGATGGAAAAATCCACCAAATGACAAGGATGTCCCCAAAGCTGCCCACAGGCTTTCCTCCTCACCTTCGTCTCAACATACCCAAGAAAGAATTTCTTGGAAATTCTAATAAAAGCCGACAATTTCCCACTGTCTCCATCCTAAGGCAAAGAGGGGACTGTCCTAAGGGACATGCTCCAGGATCATAAGCTCAATTCCATGTGTGTTGCAGTCCTTTACAATCACACAGAAACATCTAATCCATTAGATTCTTCCATATGCATCTTCCCTCAAACACAGTGTGCTCCATGTCCATGTGATTATCTTCTAACATCCCTATAAGATCAGGACCCATTTTCAGACAAGTGTCTCAAAAATGCAAAAATTGCCTTTTACCACCATACCACCACCTCCCTCTCTCTGTGAGGCACAGCCTCTCACTCTGACTGTCAGTTCCTACACAATTATTCAGAGTGCCTTTATTCATCCTTCAGAGACAACTGTCTGGCATCTTCCAACCACCAATTTCTCTCAGGGTCTGTGTCTTTCTCTGATGAAAAGGAAATATTTTGGTATGTGCATCCAGCCTTGCTGCTCAGACAGTTTAATGAATACATCAATAAAGCACCGACCAGAGAAGGAGAGGGAGGTGCACAGTCATTAGGATCCATCATTAGCATTTTGCACACCACCACAAGCTTTTGTGCATGAGCAATTAATACAGCAATAATGCCACAATGAGCTGCAGAAACCTCATTGAGGCTGGGAAGTGTAAACAGTGCCCTCCACTTAAAATAATTGCGAGAAGCATTTAAGAGCCTTCACGGAAAGGAACAGCTGAAGCTTCTGCTGAAGGCACAAAAATCCACCCCCAGACATGATGGAGAAACCTCCCACCATCTTAAAAAGAATTCATCTGAGGGAGTCAGAACAAATGCTGTCCACATATCAGATACTGAAGCAAATATCTGGAGCATCCTTCCAGGTCCATAAACTACCAGCCCACCTACATGTAAATACTAGGTTTAGAGAAGTGTAAACAGGGGTTTTACTCCAGTCAATTTATCCCCAGGCATGATCTAGAGCATCAACTGGTTTATTCTGGCTGCATGAAGAAGGACAGGTGATACCTGATGTGCTGGTGGACCCTTCACTCGTCAAGAAAATTTTGAAAACTCTTGAATAATGGGTTGAGTTTTTGCAAGAAAAATGTTTCTCTCTGTATTTTTGACTTGACATTACAAACCCTAGTGCTGGATTTACTGTCCTGTAAGACCCTGGCTGAAGGTAAGTGTGATAGCAATATAGGAATGTCGTGTATGGCCAGAGACAGGGCCTGTCTCTGCAGGATCTGTCCCACATGGAGTCAGAATTCTTGCACTCATTTCAAACCTTTGCCTTGGGTACAATTCTTTGCCCATCCATCTAAAACAACTCACAGGGTTAATTCTGCCCAAGCAAAACACAGACAGAAAGAGTCCCCTCACAGTTTGCTTGTACACACCAGTTACCAGCAACTTTGTTAATAACACATTGCTCATGCAAATTAATTCAGCTTAGAGAAACAAGTCTTGATGATTATAAAACGCTGCAATCACAGTATTGCTTCCGGCCAGCTGAGAGTAAATTCATCAAGAATTTGTTATTTAAAGCTGCTGTGGTGATAAATGCTTGCCTTCATTTATGATTGTACACCAAGACAGAGAGAAAATGGAATACATAAAAATGACTGCATGATGGGAATCCCAACAGAAACCACCCGAAACAAAGGCGGGGAGATGGAATCTCTTCCAGGAGCGGCTGAACGATGCTGATATGCAGCCACTCACCCTCCTGTAACGAGGTTCTGCTGGAACAAAAGCAACAACAAACACCAGTTTTGCTCAGACAGAAGTACTGAGTGTGCTCTTGTCGGCTGGATCTGATAAAAGCCTTATTATGCCAAGGTCAAGGACAGGGGTGCAGTGGTGTCTCTCCTGCCCAGCACTACTCTCACAGCAGCTGCTACGATTGCGGATGCTCCCTCCATGTGTGCACAGCATATAAAGAGGAGGATAAACTCCTCTGAGTTTTTGATAACAGCCCTGCTGCTGCTGTGGACCTTTGCTCTGTATATGACATTACAGTAAAAACAAAAGGAAAATGAGTCCAACAGTAAATACCCACAATTACACTGCACTAATTGTTTTAATGGGTTTATGTGGAGTCGACGTTTCAGGCAGTGCTGTCCATACAGAGCAAGTAATTAACTCCACTGGTATTCAGAATAATGGCAATTAAATACAATGAGCTGTTCTACTAATGAATGTGGTGAGAGCAGTGCAAGGCAGGGAGAGTTAGCTGTAACTTTTAATTCGATGAGCTCTGCCCAGCTGCCTCCTGGCAAGTAGCTGATGGCAAGTCGATCAAGCTGATGATCATGGCCAGTCCCATGAGCATGGGAGGGTGGGGGGATTCCAGGAGATGGTCAGTGGCTGTTTTTCCACATCTGCTGTCAGGACTGACTTTTTCTGGTGGCAGCCACAGGGTATCTCACCAGCAGGATGCTGGCAGCAGCAGCACTGACCTGTAGCTGATCGGCTTTGAGAGAGTCTTTCCAAATATGAGACAGTGAACGTGTCCTTGTGCAGCCCGGGCGTGTTCAGCATCCTCTAACAGGTCCCCTGGCAATGCTTTATAAATTCCGCAGCACTGTCCCTGGGCAGGGAGGAAATGCTCCTCTGGAGTGGGCTGGCAGATCAGAGAGTCCTGGTCCCAGGTCGAGGGAAAAAAAAAGATCCAAGGACAAGAGGAAGCAGAAAACCCTGGGACATAAACCTCTTGGCAAGCTGTGTTTGCCAGACCACTGTTGTCATTTATCCTAGGATAACATCTTAGAAAAAGGAGTTGAGTTCCCATCTATGACTCTGTAAGGAAATAATAAAGCAGCTATCTATTTTTTCATTAAAATTAAATAATTGAATCTGTCCAGATTCATGTACTTTCCCCCCATGAGATATCCAGGAGAATTAAGTTTCAATTGACTTTCCAGACCTTGGTTATCATAGGAAGCTTTTAAAAAATCGGGACATTTGGCAATTTGAAATTCAAATAGGTTTCAGTCAATATGTTTACTATTGCTAGACAGGCATCTTTGTCCCCTGGGTGTTTAATGCCTCAATAAGTAATTGGTCCTTTCATCTTTTATAGGCACAGAGTGAGGAGTTTATGGCTCATATAGTGAATTGTCAATACAAAGGATCTTTGCACCAGTTTTAAATAACCCAGCTTCCAGCTCCATTAAATCCTGTTTAAAATTCCCCCCTCCCTCCACACACCCACTACCAGCCTTGAAGCACTTCTTCTCTCCCCTGATTTTCAGTGGCATCCCTAAAGCAGCTCTACTTCACTCCCCAAGCCCAGACACAGGCAAAAAAGGGAGGTGAACATGAAGAATAAGAATCTGCCCCCAACAGACTGAAATTCCAAAAATTTCCAGGAAAATTCTTGTTATGCCTTTATCCAACAGGTGTGAAACTCAAAGTAGCCAATGCAGCCCTGTCTGAACTGAAATCAGAATTTATTTTCCATGAAACTGTCACATGTTTTTTTATGTTCTGATTTTTTTTTGCTGTAAGTTAAAATACTTGAGATTAATTTTCAGACCACCAAAACATTGTGTTTTAATCAAGAAAGAAATCTGTCACTAAAATTGGACAACACTTTTGTACATTGTGCACTATATACACATTCATACTAAGTGCAAGTACTAAACCACAAGAAAATGCTTTTTTTCTGAAGAAAAAAGTGGTTGTGTTAATTTCCAAGAAGCTCAGAACTGAAAGTTACCTTATTTCTTCAAAACAGGCAGTTTCATAAAGTGCTTTTCTTTCAATGAGCCAGGATTTTGCCAGAGGAACTCTTTCTCTTGGCCAGTCTCCAGTGAGGCAGGACACCAAGAAAAGCTGTTTTGGTCTATGGAGCTCTGACTCTGTGTCACACACTGGCAGCACAGGTCTGAAGCAGCTCAGGGTTGCACTGATTTCTGTCAGCTGGTGCAAGCTGCTATGCTGCTGCAGAGCCACTCTCACCCCTGTGCAGGAAACACTGAGCTCACAAGAGCCTTGTGCAAGGACCAGACTCTCAGAGGCCCAGTCAACTTTCTATATTTTCCTTTTTGAATATGGTACTGCCTGCCAGCTGAGGATATAGAGGAAGCCTATATCAAAATATCAAAATTCGTATCTGGGTTTTGGGCTGTGAAGAGTTGTGGGATGTGCAGAGTTTGATTTAACTTTCTGTAACGATGGGAATAATTTCTCTTCTTGTGTGGGGTTTTTGTTTGTTGAGGGTTTTTAAGTCAACCATCACAAAATATTTTTTTCAGGCTAAGTTTCTAATTCAGTCAGATCTAAAAAGGTTTGGGAAGTCTCATTTCTTGAGGCCATCAACCTAAAGGGCTGCCACGTGATTCTGGTCAGTCCGTGCTGCTTCTGAACCAGAGATTTTTCCCTGACTCAGTGCACAAGAAAATATTGAGCTCTTTCACAATGGATTTCCTCCATTACCCTTGTCCTGGTCCTCGACTGGGGATTAGTAAAGAGGCTGCTCTGATTGATATCACAATCTGGCAAACTCTTGCAGAAACAGATTTGTGTTCTGTGAATGGAGAAATAACTCAGTGTTACTTTTCCTTATCAGAATGGCAGCATGTCCAATGAGAGATCAAATGCATCTACAAGTAGCAACTATCTTACCCCTTAGTCTGTAAAGCCAGTCAAAATCAGAGCCCAAGCAGATCAGGATGAACAAAAGCCTTCTCTTCAGTCAGTCATTTTTTCAGTCCACATTTGCTCAGCCCTCAGAGGAATGAATAGAATACGAAACAACTTCCAAAGGAGCACTCCTTGTATCAGCTAAAATACCACAACCAGATGTTTAGATACTTTGCCAGTATTTTGCCAGGTGGTGACCCTGTTCTGGGACTGTGGCAGCTCTTGCCCTCTGCTTTCTGAGCAGCCACCTTGTGCTTATCCTCACGGGCTCCTGCTGCTCGTGGTACCGCAATCCTGCATCAGCTTCCCGTGGCTTGGCATGACAAATGTCTTCTCCAAGGATCAGACAAGGCAAAATTAATTAATAGATAAGGGTCCTCACAGTGGAGACTGATTTGCTTTCTTATCCAAAAAGCACTGCAGATTAAAAACTGGAACGGAACAACTCACAGAAAACTGAAAGTGCTGGAGAAGTGGGTGCTTTCATCCTCTCCAGATCAGGGAGACCCTAACCTGCAATCAGGATTGCAAAATTCCCCAGTCCAGCCTGGCCACTAATCACTTTGCTTCATTCAAAGGAGCACAAAGGGAAATTTCTTTCCCTGATCAAGAATGTGAAGAAGGCAATCACTGCCATTTGCTTTCAATCAGATGTTTGTTCCCAGTGACAGAAGAGCATGAAGACTACTTGAAAAGCATCAAGAAAGTGCTGTGCCATTTCACTAATTAAACCCACCCTTCTGCTCTAAAATTTGTGAATAACGACACAACTTGACTCATAATCCCTTTGTCTTCTATTATTTACTCTTTTTTAACAGTGATTTATGGGAAGGTAGTGCTTCCATTATTCTTGTTAATTACCTCTTTTCTCTACTTCAGCTTGTAGAATGTAATTGCTGGAAACATAAATCTGGTCTTGCCACCTATGTTCACACATCATGAATAATATTCTGGCCATTCCTATAAAATCTTTAGAAAACATAATTATGCATGTGCCATTAAGTGCCATGTTGTGTTGAAGATGCACTAAGCATTTTCTGAGGACTAATCTGGTCTGTGTATTAAACTTCCCTGTTTGTGCTACGTGTTTATGTTTCCCTAAGGACAAAAAACCCAAACAGCATTAACTGGTCAGTGACTGTAGATCCAAACAGCAGCCCTCCCTAAACCCAAGCCCTGCTAAGTGGCTGCCGACACTTCTGCAGCAGGGAAGCAGACACAGCTCCATGAACAATGAGCTCTCCTTCACTGCCCACCCCTGGAAACAGCAATTTCATTTGATTCAACAATGATTACTAGGCAAGAAGGTAGCAGACAAATGCAGCAGCTACTCACTCGAGTGATTATCAGGTTTCTTTCTGCATGTAGGTAATCCCTGAACAAATTATTTTCATCCTCTCTGCACCTGATACTTCAAGTTAGACAAACAGCAAATCACAGAGAGCAGATATCTTCCAGTGGCCTTTTTTCCCCCCATTGTAATTTTTTAGTATTACTTATGATTACATGTAAGGAAAAATCTATTAGAAGAAGAGGAAATGCATTATCTGCATTTGTTGTTGGCATGATATTAGCTCAGTATTTGTCAGGTTTCTGGTTGTGAACTAGTTTTTACATAGCACTTCAGCTCTCCAACAAAACACTTGTCAATCTGAACAGCAGTAATATCTCAGCTGAGCCTACTGAGAAACAACTTTATTATCTCTCTCAATGACAAAACCAACCAAAAAACCCCCATTCATTTCTTGCAGATTCATCTACTGCATTATTACCTAAGTGTGCGTGTGGAGGGACTGGATCAGCTAATGGAAGCCCTTCAGCCAACAACTATTATCAAGTGTATTTCCATTAACTTCCATTCTCCACAATCATAGAAAGGACAGCCTACAAAACTCTGCAATTGCATTTACAATTGTTAATTACTGTAAATTCAGTGTTTGAGATAAGAGCATTTGCTCTCTCCAGGTTTTCCACCTGATGGATCGTGGCTATTACAGCTTTTAGTTGAATTTGTGGTGATGAGCTCCTGCCTGGGGGTTTCTCCTGCCTTTCACCAGTGTGCAAGATCCAAATCTGACCTTCCCAGCACGACAGCCCTGTCAGGGCCAGGACTTTGAAAACTCAAACAGCAATGAGGATCTGAGAGGCACAGGCCAAAGGGAAGCAACAGGGTGAAGTCTGATAAATGAAGTCAAGGCAGTTTCTCTGTCTTTTCATATTTTTTTTTAGTTGGCTGCAAGGAAAATTATTTCCTGCCTGAGCCCACTTGGGGTAATGGCATTCTCAATAACGCATTTTATCTGAGAAAAGCTTTGTAACTTGGTTACTTTGGTGGGGGGAGGGAGATGGGGAGCATGGAACAGGATAAGAAATATGAGTCTTTAAATCAATTTTGTAAATCTATGCCAGATTGGGCCAGGAAGCATGAACCAGGTAAGTCAAAGGCCATACTCACCACCAATTACAGTTCCCAGAATTAGGCAGCTTATTTTATTTTTTTTCCCAAGGAAACATTTATTTCTTAAAATCAAGTCTATCTGATATAAGCCATAGAGGTAATCCAAGTCCTGGGACTTCTGAATGTAGATGTACTACAGAGGTGTATGTGCCTTCTGGAGATTTCAGGCTCAAAAGGAGTGGATAAATTTCACTCCAGTCCTAATTTAAACTGCTAGAAGTGACTCCCCAGTCTAAAGCAGTAACCCAATACGGTCAACTGTGAGGCATCCAATCCCATTTTAGGCTAGTTTTGTAGGAAAAATTGACTTACTTGCTTCTCGGCAACCTTTTTTTCTCCATTTAGACATCTTGAGATGTCTGCTGAAAGCTAAAATTCTGCCTTCGTGGTTGAAGCCCTTTGTTTGGGAAGTGCATCCTTGTGTCTCCTGCGTCCTGACCTCCCCACACATGCTGGTTTGGAATACAAGTGTCCAGTGTGGATGGTCAGCAAGGAAGGTTGCACCACCAGGGGCTCCTTACAGTCAGACACTGAATATATTTTCATGCCAAGCAGGTCCCTCTGCAAGTGATTTAATTAAAACTTCTGAATTAATAAGCTTATCCTTCATTAGTAGTCAGAGTAATAAAAGCAGCATGGAGCTTCTCTTTAATGAAACAAAACATACCTAAAAAGCAAAAAGGAATGTGAAGAAGCAGCTGTAACTCTGTGAGCTGCTTTTGCTGCCGTTGGCGCATCAATGTAATGACTATCAGGCAACTGCTGGGTGTGTTTTAGGGAGGGAAGAAAGACTGAACAAAGGGGTGTGTGTCAGAAATAATGGAATCAGCTCTGGAGGTTAAAAACACAGGGATGACAGGAGAACACTCAGATCTGGTATTGTTTGGTGTCCTTACGAACCAAAGCACCTCAGGTGTGCAGAGGTGATTGGTGTAAGGCACCTGATCATTTACCAGGAGTGCAGTGGAGCAGATCAGCTAAAATCTCGTCTCCCTTTGTCTTTGTGAGGAAGAGTCACAAAAACATGGAGATCCCCAGACATGGCAGATACTGAGACCAGATCACAAGGTTGTGCATCAGACTCATCTTTAATTCTGGATGCATCACACACCACTTAATGCCTTTTGTCTTCTCTTAAAGTTTTCTGTTGTTTCATAGTTTTGCCTGAGTTTTACAATCTTCTGTTACAAACCCAATGTGATTGTATCTCCTGCACAGCTGGGGGTTCCTGAAGCTAGTTTTCTAAAGAAAATGTATTTTCTATCCATTGCCTCTATGAGCCTCCCTACTGAGAAGAGTTTATGCTTAGCTACACTAAGGACATAATAAATGCAAAAGAAAAGGAGGTAAAGGGAGGATTTAAAGACCTGTATCAAATTTTATCACTGGAAGGCCTGCCAATGAACACAATCCTATTTTTTTCTGTTTACTGCACCTTGGAGTTCATTTTTTCACAGAAACCTTCACATCCACCCGAGGGATATTTTTGTTTTTATTTAAAGTACCTAAATGGGTGAACTGGTCAGACTCTAATTGTGCCTGAAAGTCTGCAGCTGACACACCCTGGAGACTTAATTATGTAGTGTGTGGCTCCATCTGTCAGCTGCAATGTCTTTTGTTACCAAGGATCAGGCTGCCATAGAAGATGACGTGACAGATTCAATTTACTTTCACAAGGATAAGAATTATGTGGACATTTGAATGATGCTGGAAATGAGAACTACAGTTACACTCCTTGTGTAGAAATTGAAATGCTATTTATAGCAGAGTTTGTCTAAAATATGAAGCTAAGATTGAATGAGTGGCAGTCAATGCTGAAAACCAGGAAACAATTAATTAAAATATTAAATGGAGGATAGACTTCAACAAAACTGCATGAGTAAAAGTGCACCCATGCACATGCAGAAAAATTCTGAAGAGTGCTTTTGTGTTAAATTACTGTAAACAGCAATTGTACTAAAATTCAAGCACTTCAGCAGGAAATTTGAGAGCAAAATGCAAAGATCATGAAAATCCATTTGGGAGGGAGAAGGGATAAAGTTTTCCCTTAGAAGAGAGATATTTGACCTTTTTCAACTTATTTACTATAAATATTTTTCTAGGCTGAAGCAGATTACTGTAAAACTCTTTAGACATGATGGCTGAAAGGTTGTCTTTCCTCTCTGCCTTTGTAGACCGCTCACAGATCATATAGTGAGCAGTCTACATAATTTTTTCACCATTTTGTTTTTTTTTTTTCGTAATTTTCCTTCATACACACCTCTCCAGTTGGTGAAGCCCAAACAGATCACATGGGAAGCAAAGCAACCAATGGCAACATGATGGCATATTTACAAAGAGAAAATACAGAAGAAGGAAAAGTATACTATAAGGGATTTTGTTATTTGCTCTAAAATGAAGCCTTGTTAATTAGGAAATGGTTTTCACAACTGATTTAATTTGAAATTGGAGACGACCCCTTTCATTTGTTTATAGGCTGCCATATATTTCAACTGATGAACAACAACATTATTTTTAGCAAGCTATACATTCATCACAGAGTGATGCATCTGGCAGTCTAACCTGCCATTAAGTCAGTAGGCAATAAACAGTTTTGAAAAACTCCCTATATTTATCAGCTTTTGAATTCAATGGTTGCCCAATTACCCCTAAAATTGTTATAATCTTAGTTTTAGGTGAAAAGCTTTTATTGAAAATCTACTAGTTATCTTCCATAAATGTCAGTCATAAACAACACCACTAAATCATAAAAATATAACAGCTTGTGATTAATCTGGAAAGAGACTTATATTCAGTTCTAAATGTTCTCTCATCCCAGCACCCGACAAGGACTGATAAATTGAATTAGCTTACTTAGTGTGAGGTTTGCTGTGAGCTTGCTTGCAAACCTCCCTGGAATTTTATTTTAGCATACTGGCAGAAGTGTGAGAATTCAAACTCCAAACCAGATTTTCTGAAAATGGCAGCAGTTTGTGAGGATCTTACAGAATCCTCTATCTGCACTCTCCTGAACACGCCTCTAACACTCTTACTGGACTCTGTGTCTATGCAGGTTTTACTTCCCAAAGCCCAAAGTAACCTGAGGCCAAGCAAACCACAATTTCTCCATAACACATCCTCTGTCAAGCCCACCAGTTCTGATCAAACTGCACCTCTTACCCTACCCTGTGTTTGGGTTTTCAGTGTGAGCTCCAGACATGAAACAAATATGAGCACAAGGGATGGGTGCAAGGACAATGCTCTGGGCTGGTGACAGCTGCAGCTCAGAGCCAGGATGAGTAAAACCATGACTTTATGGACTCCACCAAGCATATGTGGATGCATTTTCCATACTAATTTGTACTCTGCAACTACTGACATACACCCCTTCCTCTGCAACAGGTAATTCACATCCACTCCCTGTTTGACAAACTGTAACTGGAGCTGGAGCTGAGCAAGAACTAATACTGGTTAATGAGAATTCACTAAACACTGATTGGAATATTGCTCTCGTTTGCAGCCTGACTTGAGAGCTGCCGAAGGAACGAAGCAGATCTGACCCACAGAACCGGGGCGCCGGTGCTGCTGCCTAAGGAAGGAACGGCTGAAGGGAGGATGCTGCTGGAGCAGCTGCAGAAATCTGCTCTCCAGAGGCCCTGGCAGGGAGGTGCCCAGAGGGCCAGGGCTCAGGGGGCTGCCCCTGGCAACCTCTGAGCTGTGCTGGGGATGAGCCATTCCCTGCAGAGATCTGCCAGCTGACAGAGCCAGCCCCTGGAACTAACACCTGCCAGCTGGCTGCAGCCCAGGGGTGAAGGTGCTTTTTATTTCATCCCCATGTTTACCTTCTCAAACGCCTCCCCTTTGCATCCTTGCCAGCAGAACCTCCCTAAGGAAACCTCAGGGCTGCTGGGGACAGAGCAGTCGGAGCTGCTGGAGGATCCCAGTAGGAAAAGTGCTCTGCAAACAGTTTTGTTTAGCAGCCACACAGACACCTCACCACCTTCCACATGCAGATAATGTTCCCAAATGCACAAATCAAGCAGAAAAAACCTCCAGACCTTTCAATTAAATCCCATCTAACTGATGCCACAAGAAACTTGTGACCAATGCAGGGAACTGAGATATGTTTCACTTCAGTAAAATGGGTAAATAGTTTCTGCTGCACGCCAGAAAAATGCAGAAGACAAGCAAACTTTAAACCGCCATTTGGCACTAAATACTTGTAAAAGCCTTTTTTCCTTAGATTAATATCTCACATTTATCTGCACTATACATTTTGGAGACATGGTGAAAATTGCTTATTTCTAATAAAATGTAGCAACAGTACCCTGAGGAAAAATTACTGTGTTATGAGATATTTTTCCCCTCTACCACAGCCAATTTAGTTTTCATTTAAAATTCAATAACTGCATCATACTCAGAATCTTCCATGACTGTCATAATGACTTTGAACAAAAAGTGTGCTGTAAACAAGGAAGATTAGAAAGACATTATTGAGGTAATTTCTCCCCAAGTTTCTCTCACACAGTCAGGGATGCAGAAAACGGATGCAACAGTTAGTGTGGATACGATTTAGAAATAAGTAGGAGAAAGTAAGCACTTTGTTCTGCAGATATTTTGGTAATAAAAGCATTGCTGCCCCCATTTTATTTGAGATATATTTTACTGCAAGGTGGAAGGAAACGCTTTGTTGTTTTCTCACTGAAGTGTTGATGTAAGTGAAGAAGACAAACAGTATAATATTGTTAGGAAAATGCTGCCTACTTGCTGTAACATCTTCTTTCCTTGTGTCTCCATAAGGGGCTCTGATAGCAGTCTGGGATGGATCTGCTGGGCAGGGGTGGCTGCTCCAGCCTCTCCATCCTGCACCCTGTTGCTCTGTCAGTAGCATCATTTCAGGACAAAAGGCAGAAGGAAAAGTCTTCCCGTTTTCTCTTTGCTTGGTGAGTGGCTTGTACAGCCCCCTTACATTTTAAGAACCTACTCTTCCCTGCTCTCTCTGGGGATGCAGAAAAAGACACCTGAGGGGCTGCCTTCTTCCCAGAGAAGGACTGAGTGCTCTTATTCAACAGAAACATGCAAAGTCATTTAAAAAAAATTCTGGTCAGATTCTTTGCCTCTTGACTAATCTAATCAATGGATTTTATAACTCTGATAGCAGATTTCTGGGGCCTGCCAGGTAATTAAACCAGGGGAGGTCTCTGTAGGCCAAATCTTGATCACATTTATACCAGACAGTCTTACTGGTGTTCTGTAGACACAGGATCATGTTAACACCATTGACTTTCTCCTTTTCTCATTCCTCAACATTTATATCCCAGGAACTGATGGCTGCCTGCAAGCAGAGGTAGCTTGTTACCTGGCTATGGCATAGATGTCTTCAAAAAGTACAGGAATCTTTGGACAAATGGACTATGAAGAGCACACAAAACTTTCAAAAAGTAAAACAAACTCCTGTAAGTGAGCAAGAAACTCCTGGTGTGTTCTCTGAAACACACAGAGTAGGAATCAGTCTCTCCTTGCACAGGACTGTCCTCAGAAGATAACCTACTATGTGGATTTTCCACCTCTCTATGGTGGGGTGTTTTTTATCAGTCACAAAGGATTGGGTGTTCTGGGTCACTCTCTGTTCAGGGCAGTGCTGGATCTGTTATTTGCCATAAACACTTGCCCCTAGTCCTCAGTTTTGAGAAAGGTAAGAAACAAAGGCATGGATTTTGCTTCATCCTCATGCCATGCTTTTGTGCAAGAGGAAAACAATTGTGTGAGTACTTTCCTACAGCCTGGCCATGCTGATTCAACAGTTGGGATTATGAGATAAAAGGATGCTGTTCAGACTGATTAATCAAACACCCTTATGCTTGCCAAAGCCTAATTATTCTTTGATCTACATTAATGACTTCAGAAAGCATAGCACACCTGGTGGGAGTTCTCAGTGGGGAGCATTTTAGACTAAAAGGAAAACTCCTCCCTGTGTCACAAAAACTTAATTTGCTTATATCAGTAGAATAACTTGTTTTATATAGAATTGTGTCTCCCACAGGTACTGTTGGTTGTGCCAAAAGATAATGTAGGCAGCTTTTACTTTTATTTTATCAAAAATGGTATTGTTTGACAAATAACAAACTCCATCTCAGGGTGACTTGAAAAATCAAATTTTTATCACAAACTATGGCTATCTGCAGCTTTTTATTGAACAGCCTGGCTGTAATTCACATGAGCACAGAGGCCTTATCTCATGGTTTCTGCATTCTCTGAGAGAATAACTCATACCCCAATTTAAAACTCGGCAAGAGATTAATTTACAATCCAGATCCAGAAGCATTCACATGGATAAGGATGACACAGCATGACAAAAGGAAAAAAAATATTTCTGAATAAAGAAATTCACCCCAGCTGTACTTGATTAAAAAAAATCCCAACATTGAGACAATTAAAATATTGAAAGCATAAAGTCTGTGCTTGTGCACTGGGAATTTACTGCATCAGATGGTTCTTTATGATCATCAGGCAGGGTCAACAGATACACCTAGATATAACAGAATTTTCTCCAGCAAATCTACCTGGAACTGCATCAGTTTCTAACAGAAATTTTAAGACTGGCATGAGTGACAGAGAAACAAAGAGGTGTAGGTGAGCACCACAGACAATAATAGAACAAAGGCTTAAAGAACAGCATTTGCAACCAGAACAGGTTATGGTAAACTGATAATGCCCACAGGGATCTTGTTTTGGTCTCCTCTATGCTGCTGAGGATAACCTTGGGAAGAAGATATAATTTGCTTTACAAGGAATATATGCTCAGATCCCCAAGCCAGGAGAACAATTTCCTGAGGATTTGTGAATGAGACCACCTTGACAACCCTCTACATTTTGAAGAGCTGATACTCCTTATTGAAAAATTTAACAAAGGAAAAAAAGAACAAAGTTTTCATATCAGAAAGAAGTGCATCACAACAGGTGCTGTCTATGCAGAGCCCAGAGGAAGCAAAGAAACCAACAATCTGGTGTTTCCCTGGGTATATGAATATTTGAGAGGCCTGGAATAAATCAGTGCTGGAGTTTTGCAACAAAATGACAGGCATGAGCTGTGTTTGCCAGATAATCTTGGAACGTATCAGTTTCACAGCATCACACAGAGAAGAGGAGCAAATCTGTGTGGTACCAACTGTTGGCCAAACCAGAACATATCCCCCAAGGTTCCTGCACTTCATTTTAGACCCTTTGAATTTTAATGCCCTGGGCCCAACCCGTTCAAGGTACCTGTGGGCCACACTCTGTGGCTGTAGGGCAGCACATGGCTGGGAGAAAACACAGCATTTGGAAGAGAGGTTTGTTATAAACCAACACTTTCCATCCACAGCCAGGTGCTTTCTAAGTACCTGCACAAACCATATTTCATGGAACAGCCACGAGCCTGGCAGCCCAATTCAGGGGAGCAAGGCTTCAGCTGATATCCTTCTATCAACAGGACTTCTCTTGTAAGAGCAGACATTCCTGCCCTGTTATGTTTGCTTTGTACTATCATTTTCTTCTCATCAAGAAACAAACTCAATTATACTTTTCTCTGCTCCAGGCATAACTAATCAGCAGGCAACTCCCTCAGTAAGCCCAGCCATTTCAAACACCTCCTCACACACACAGATAGCTCAAATAAGAAGTGTTACTTCTATACCCCTCAAGGGGTGCAGGCACAGTCATTAATCTTTCTTTCATCTCACAGAATGCTAATAAAACAATCACCTCCCTATCCCTGAATTGGGTAGGTCCTAATTAACATGCTAATTGGGCAGATCTTCCCTAATGACTCCCAAATCTCAGCAGTAATACGTTATTTAGATAGAAAAGAGTTATCTAAAAGATAGGTAGAATTAAAAAACTGGTGAGACAGAGCAGAGTTTGGATAGGCAAAATACTGAAACGGACATTTCTGCTGTGAAAATTAAAATTCTCCACCTGTCTATGCCACAGATCACAGATCCAGCCCCTTGCAATGTTCAGAGCAAGAATGTTTTTGGAGGTAATATACAGCTGTAATAAAGAATATTATTCATGCAGAGAGAAAAACCATATGAGTAACAGTGACGTTTCTAAATATATTATTAAATCTGTTCATTTAAATATCTAAATAAATATGGCTTTTATTATCTGACACATGAATGTACAAGTTGCTTTGCAAATCCAGCAATGCCAGCAGCTCTGGCACTTTGTATTCATGAGCAACTTCAAGGTGGATAGTTCAAGTCTTAATGGAATTAGTCCACTGGGGCTGGTATTGTGTTTATGCAGTTAGAGGCTCAATATAATCAAATTCCTCAAAGAGAGCATTTGCTCTCTTCAGAAAATAGGACTCAATAATAATTTAAATCCCCCGTTAAGCTAAAATGAAAATATTGGCAGATGCCATAAAAGTCATTGTTCTGAAGTTTTCTTTCATGCACACCTCGTAGGTAAAAGCTGAGTTCTTCCAGTGAGAAATTAGGTTTGAACCTTACAAAAGAAAATCTTTGATGTGTATTGCTTGAAACATCCACTGCAGGAGTCCCTGCAGACCTGGCCTTGCCCTGCTGCAGCTGTGCACGTGCAGCTCCAGAGAACAGCAAAATGCTCTGGAAAGCAGCATTTCTGTACATGCCACACGTGCAGCCAGGACAGCCTCACTCCCCGGGCTTGTGTCAGGAGCACACGGCAGCAGCTCACTCAGGTCCAGGCAACTGAGACAAACCTGAAACTTGCGCCCTAAACTGGAAAACCTCAGAGGAAAAACAGAATTTTTTTTTCCTATATGCTTTTGGAGCACCAAAAATAAGAAATACAGGCATTGAGAGACCATAGTATTATTTTGTACAACTTTCTGGACTTTAGCTCCATTTAAAAAGCCATGAAAAGTAGTCAAAACATTTCACTGAGATATTTTGTTTTCTCATGCAGAACAGTTTTGCATTAAATGTTTTTTTTACAAACTGCCAAATGCTAAAACGAAATGTTTTTGTCCTTTGTTCTGCTATTCTTTCTAGTTTTGATTTTTATGACTCTAGTTCATAAAAACAAGATTCTTTCCTCTCCTCCCTCCTCATTTTACAATGTCTAAAAGTGAAAAAAATAATATCTCCAACTATTCATGTTTTTCCTGCATATGAGATAGGGACAAGCAATGTAATTGTCTTTATCCATGGATGGTACAGATCAAGAAAAAATGAGTACAGCTGAGCTTTTAAGAGTTCAGGCCCTGTTTTTCATCATTGCAAATCTCCTCTCACTTCTGAAGGACCATTTGATAAAGAATTTGCTGATTTCATTTACTGGCAACTGCAGTACAAATAGTGGCTTTAGATGTATCCTCAAAAGTCCTGTTAGGGGGTCAACACCCTGCTCCACTAAAGTCAACAAAGCATTGATTTAAGCAAAGCCCCTGAGCCCCTCTGGCACCACACTGCTGCTCCTGCCTTCACATGAGGCAGTTTATAACATTTAGATAAAATATAGAACAAGAGGCATCGGTCTGAACAGATAAGACAGCCTCAGTAATATAAAATACAGCCTAAAAGAAATCTATCCCTGTTTTATGTATGCAGTACTGAAGTGCACAGGATCACAAAGACACATCACTTTTCATATCCATTGTTTTGAACAATGTCAGGTGTTATTTTAGGAGCCCTTGACAGAAAACAACATTACAATGAAATTACTGCAGCGTGTCTAGGGCTCACCTGTGTTTCTTGTTGGTGTTTTGTGGCATCAGGGGGCTGGACAGTCTCTGGGTCAAAACTGCTGAGCTACAGACCAGGCTTTCACTTCACAGCAAGCTCTTAAGGGACATTCTCAGCCCTGCCTGATCCATGTGTTCCTCTGAGCACACAGAACTCTCTTACAGCACCATTAAAAGCACCTGCTTATGGTGTCCTCATTCATCAACAGATAAGGGGCCTGCCAGTGATGGCAATCCTGGATGGTATTTACAAAAAAATAAGTCTCCTGCCTGGATGAATTTATAAAGCTGACTCATGCTCCACAGAGGCAATCAGACATTGCATATTTTGCCATGAGGCTGAATGGGAACATGGGACAGTTTTGTATTTATTTATCTAAAAATACCTGTAAATGCATCGATATATTTTTTTTTCTGCTATAGAACCTCTTCAGAAGACAGCATTAGTATTTCTGTGTAACACTATGGCAATGAACTGCAACAGCTGAGCTTGAAGGAAAGGCAGTAATGGAAAAAGGCTCTCAGACAGAAACTCAAAAATAATATAGCCAAAGAGCTCTAGGGTGAGGTATCTTGCAGGGTGTGTTTTTCTGACAGAAACACATTTCCCTCAGCTGTATTCACATCTTCTGCATGCTCACATCATGGTTCAGTGATATAATTTATCCATCTTAGACCAAACCTGCTGCAGCTGTTAGACACAGAGCACTGACCCAACTATGAATTTGCTCGGCTGATTCAAATTTTTTAGAGAAAGAGTTGACAGGTTCAGTTTTCACTGTCAGGATCATGTACCAGCTGTCTGAAGCACTTTAACATTTTCTGAGATCCCATATCCTCTTCAGCTACCAGAAAATAAACATAAGCTCCTTGTTTACATTTTACCTAATTCACTAGAGACGCAATTGCATGTCCATGCTTGATCTGGTACAAATCCATGTGGCTAGATGGTCCCATGGGTGCATGAATTTGGTATAAAGACTGGAGAATAACCCCCTCAGCCTCTGCTGGAACAGTTCCCAGGATGTATTGCCCCAGGGCAATGCCTCCGGTCTAAGCAGGAGGGCAGGGGAGCGCTCAGGGTGGCAGCAGAATCTCCTCTTTGAGATGTGGAGCCAAAATCACAGTGAACAGATCTGACCTGAAACCCAAAACTACTGCAGGCTTTACTAAGGTTGGACCAGCTACATAAATGTACTTTAGGTAATGTGGACTGTGAAGTTTTTGAGGGGCTCTTTTTGAAAACATACCTTTTGCTCTTTGTTTCAGAATTGCTTTTCTCCCTTTTGTCTTCTTTTGGTGTTTTTCAGAAACCAGCTTTAACAGAAAGAACATTCAGCTTCCTGGAAAGAACAAAACAAAGAGAAGAAACTTTTGATTTACAACCTTTTCTAAACAACAAAAAAATCCCATGTAAAACATCCCCTGATGAGACCTGGGTCATGATGCCACCCCTGCTCAACTGAAGGTGAAATGATTCCAAGTGAGCTCAGAGAGCTCAAAAGAGAAAAGGCTGTTGAGCCAGCTGAGGGTCTAACCTTGGTCTTTCTGAGATGACCTGTTTATTGAAGTTGCTGTGTGGAGAGTAATAGATCAGTGGGTTTTGAAAATTCACCAAAGGATATGTGGGCAGAAAGCATTACGGCTATGTAAATGGAAATTTTCTTTCTAAAGAGTGAAATATGCAGATTTTGCTCATTGCTTCCACATAAGCGAGTGACCAAATGAAGAGAAAACTGATCAAGAAAAATGTACGCATAATAAAAATGTGTACATGCTTCATCTAAAATTCATTGCCTCCAAAGCCTCACCATATAATTACTTAATCTTGAGCAGCTGCATGCACAATAAAATTTGCTTGCACTAGGTCTGAACAGAATTAATTTTTCCTGAGGATTGTAACATAACCAATACCCTGCAACTGTTCAGCAAGTGGCAACTGAAACCACCACTGAAGTAACTTGAATTAAAAAGAACCTGCTCAAACCAGATTGATTCTGAGCTGACATTTGCTGGGTTTAATCATGTACTTCATTGTATAGCAGCAAGAGCCTGAAGAAAAAAACAGAGCTACTGCACACAAAAGTTTATTAATGAATCAGATCCGGTCCCTGCTTTGCTCTGCTCAAAAAACATGAGAGGCTTTGTGTCACAGCTGAAATATTTCGCTCCTGCTGTGAGCTCAGGAAATTGGGCCCGAGGCAGGAGATTTTAGACATTGTGCCTATTGCCATGTCTTGGTTTCCTCAGGTTCCCAGAACCTCTGCAGGTGGGTTAAAGGGCTGGGATCTCAGGAAGGGTTTGGGAGCATCATGCCTCACTGTGGAAGGCAAGGGAGAGCCTCAGGAATCTTTTTTGAGTAGAACTTGAAAGATTCTCTCCACCCTGTCCTTCCAGTAAAATCACTCCTATGCTGACAGCAGGATTTGTTTCATCGTGCCTCATTTTTAAAATATCTGTTCCCATCAAATTCCCTTGAATAATGTTTATTACTGGGTCACTTGCCTTGAAATGGGAGCTGCAGGCAGTGAAGTGACCAGACTGATTGCTGTCCTGTCCTTTAACCTGTGTCCTCACCAGCCCTCCTGCAATGCTGCTGCTGTAAGGAATTCTCTGATTACCAGTGAATTATTTTAACAGCCCTGTGCTTGCTGCCTCCAAACCACACAGGAGGTGACTGACTTGGTTACACTGCAGTTAAGAGAATGTCTCCCACTGACTGGACCAGACACGAGGTAGGTGTAAGCAAAATTCAAAGTCCCAGTCTTGTGAACTTGAATGTTTAAATCTGTGAATTTAAAAATTTATTCCAGTAAGAGGAGCTGCTTGACAGAGATTCAGCTCCCACAGTGAACAAGAGACTGGGGAATGTTCTGAATTTATCGTGGACAGCTCTTCCTCACAGAACCAGGCTGCCGGCTGCTGTGCTCAGCTATGAAATAAAAGAAGTTTTACAATAATCACAGGACCAAAAACTGCCTTTTCCCTCCCTGAAACCCAAATGAGTTCAAAATGCTTGGGATGACAGCTGAAGATGACAGCCATAGCCAGACAAGGAGGGTAGTGGCCCGTGTAGTTTTGTAATTAAGCTAGGTTTGCAAAGTTTTTATTTTGGAGAAAAAACTCATCAGGATCTCTTATAATTGGAAATGAAACTAAATGAATGCCACTGCTTTTATTCTGGCAGCTGAATTCCAGTAATGCTTAGCAATTGCTGTGTTTGTAATGTAAATTTACTACTGTCACTGCTCTGAAATAGATTTCTTCTTTTTCCCTACTCATCAAAGTAAAAAATTTGCTCCAGCTGCTGCTGATCAAGAACTTGGAGAACATTACCCAGACTATTAGTATTCAGCACACCCTGCCAGGTGCACAAGTAACTCACTAGCATCTTTCTCAACCCAGTTAATTGAATCATGGCTTGATTAGGTTCAACAGACAACACAAAATATTTTCCAAGTTTGAAAAGTTTGACCTACCTTGGATGACTAAAGAATGGTAAGGGACACGTCCACAAGAAAAATCAGCTTTGCCTGTTTCATCTGAATCCCTGCTCAATTTTCTGAGCGCTCTGGTTTTAATTTGCTTCCTTCTTCCTATTTCTGTTACTGCTGGAAGATAAATGAGCTACCATGTACCCCAAAAAGTCAATAGACAGAGCAAGAGAAGTTTTAGCATAACTCCATTTTCTCATCCATTGCATGATTCTGCTGCACACAGATGGGATTTCTGCTCTGGTTGAGCTCTCACACAGGACTGCCACAGCTCCATTTGGCAGAGGAGGAAGGGATGCTGAGGAAGGTTTGAGCTCTGGTGCACCACGGGTCCCTCCAGCTGGGTGTCCTGCCTTCCCCAGCAGCCATCAGAGAGCTCCACTCCTCCAGGCTGCAGTGTCTCAGCCTACAGAACAATGCTGTAGCTTAGAACAAGCACAGGTAGCCCCAAGGGCAGGGAGAGATGTTGGTTTGCCTGCTGAATTCCTCTGGAAAGAAGTAACTGCAAGGGAATTGAGGGAAAAAGTTACAGGTGAGAGGACCTTTGCTGCTGTGAAGAAATGCCAGACCTTTTCTTAATGGAAACCCCTTTTTTGTGGGAACAGAGAGTCCTTGTGCTCCTAATTGTCCAAAGGTTATTTGCCAGAAGAAGCATGGAAATCAGCTAGAACAGTGGCTGTGAATGAACACACTCTCCTGCTCTTGCTCTTTAAAGCTTTTGCTTTTCTTTTGCCTCAGCTGACAGATCCCAAACTCCCTGTTTGCCATGCTGGGGTGACCCAGAGCATCTCTCCCAGCCCAAATCTTGGGATAGAGTCCCTTCCCAATTTCTGGGTGACCTGGCACGTAACAATTGGGATGAAGGCACCTGGAGGCCTGTGTGAGGGGTGGCCTTGGGCCAACACCTGCATTTACTGCCTGGCTTTGTGTTCAGGTTTGACCCTTCAGACCTGTCCTCACTGCATATTTTCCCACCTATCACCGCCTGCCCCTATTCTGGATTGCAACAGGACAAGATTCACAGTGGCTGTAAATCATAACACTCCTCCAGCAGAACTCACAGGGCTCTGCACAACCAATCTCTCATTCAGAAGGGCCCAGGGCTTTTATTATTTTGTGAAATATTAGGCATTACATAGCAGGGATGAATTTGATGAATTCCGACAAAGCTGAGGTTCCATTCATTAGCATCTGTATAATATTTTCAATTTCCTTGTTTATTGAAAATTGGGGTTTCCTACATATTCACCAAGGGTACTTTTTTAATAATCAGCCTCAAATAACTGTCAATCCACTCAAACTCTATTTAATAAGCTGTGGAATAGAGCTTTCTCTTCCAAATTGGGTTCTGTTTTGGGCAAACTTCAGTGAAGAACAGGCCAACTCTTAGCATCTAGCTTTGTTGTGTTAACTGCCATGTGGAAAAAGAAAAGGCCCATCCCCTAAAAAACAAAATTCAAATCAAGAATTAAGAGCTTTCAGCTGCATTCAGTTGTCAAACAGGCTCTGGAGTATTAACAGATGGAAACAGTACGTATTTTGGTGTGATAAACACAGAAAGAGAAGAGTGATGATGCAGAGTTAAGCAGCAGATTCTGAATTAAATCCTGGTTTTATCTGCTTGACAGAGGTGTGCTTTATTACAGCATGACTCTCACCTGCACAGATAGAGCTCGGGGTCTGTCAGCATTTTCAGTCCATTTTCCAGAGGAGGAAGGAGGGCTGGGCTGTAACCCAGCTGTAACCATCCTTTCCAGTCATGGGTTTGGCACACAAGGTCTCCTCTGGGAACAGCAGTGTTTGTTCTGCTTATTATTTTTCCAATTGGTTTGACTTCTTTTTTTATTTTTTATTTTAAAGGAGAGTTTGAAAGGAAAAGTATGTGCAGGTCAAGTTTTCCACAATTTCAGATAATTTTTACGGCTTGAGATATTCTGTTTTTTAGCAAAAAAAATTGTTTTTCAGTCAGCACAGAACATGGATGAGATGCTAAATTCTGAAAATTGAGAATATTCCCCTCCAGGTAATTGATTCTAACTCTTCCCAGAAAAGACCTTTAGGTGCAGGCTAGAAAGTAAGGACTAATTTGGATTCCTTCAGATCCCAGAGATGTCAGTGTGTACCAGTTTGGTTTGGATTGTTGTTGACCCAAAGTCAGACATCTTTGCAAACAGCAAACACTTGTGTTCAGCATTTTTCAGGCAGGCTGGAAGCAAGGCAGTAAATAAATATAGAGCCTCTATCAGCAACGTTACTCCTGCAAATTTTTGAAATGAACATGGTAATTGGAAATTGTTAAAGCTGATAAACAGGTGAAGGAAAAGGAACTGCTATGAGGCAATTTAAACAGAGAAACCATGGAACAAAGCAAAAGCAGCAACAGAAATTTTTTTGGCACATAAGCAAGTTTTTTTTCTAAAAAAGTGTATGCACACACAAAACCAGAAGATATGGGAGAAAGAAAGATGGGAAATATTAGCACCAAAGGACATGCAAGATTCATCCAGCCATGCCTTTGGAATCAGAAGATAAGGGATGAGGATTAATCTGACACTAGCAGGGAACTGGTTTTGACTCCATCCGTTATGCTTATGCTGAACTTGGAAGAAGTTTGATGGAAAACTTTAGCTTGAATTATCAGGAACCTCAGAATAAAAGGCCTGATCCTGCCTGATCTAGGAGTTTGCCTGAGTGAGATCAGTACAAAAAGATCCAGATTAAGAAGCTGCTCTGTAGAGAGTCCTTATTTATGACAACTTGCCCTCACAATCAGAAATTGCAGCCAAACAGCTGGCATGTCAAACTCTAGAGTACCTAAAGATAATAATAAGGTAATTAATAGTTAAGACAATGAATAAAACTTCTTTGACACACAAGATTAAATGAGGTATAAGGGTTTAAAGAAAATTGTGCTGGCTGCAGTGCATAGAGATCCTATAAAGAAATTGTGAATTCAGAATATTGGTGAGAAACCGGCACTAAGCTTATGACACAAATCTGGCATGTACAGACAAAAGAAAGAAAGAAAGAGAAGACATAGCTAAAGAGAAAACTGAGCCATCCCTGTCACCTGCAGTTACAGAAGTCAGGCCAGAGTCTGATTTTCCCTGAGAACCAAATACCTGTGGCAAGGTACTTAGGCTATGTGTGGGACGCGGCATGGAGCAGCCTGAACCCTCAGCAAATAATGTTGTGTGTCATGAAAGCCTGGAGGATCCTTTTCTAGACACTGCTATGGTGTGGGGAGATCCATTCCACCATGATTCTCCTTAGAGGACTGTGGTCCAAGGACCCCACACTGTAGGCAGACGGATATTCATTTCTTCTTCAAAGCTGAAGGTTTACAAACACTTAGCAGCCCTTCTGGGTAGGTGTCATTTTTCATCTTCTTTGACTGTCATGAGGTCCTCCAATATTTACAGCAGTTCTGCAATATCTCAGTAACTTATCCAAGATCCAGCAAGTTTCTCCATCTGTCACACTTTATGGATCCAGAAGGAGTCTCCTAAAGAAAAGATGCTCTCCAATTTCTCTGCTCAAATCACCCTGACTTAAATACCAAACACATCCTTCAGAAAGGGCACAAACTCAATTGTTTACATTTGAAAGGATATATTTAGGCCAGAAGTTACTTCGGACTCTGATTCCATGTGTGACTGTGCTCATCCTTTAACAACGTTTTCAGACTTTTAATTGAATTTGTTTAATCCATTTAGAAGAGAATTTTATTCAAAAAAGGCACTCCTCTTCCAAAATTAGAAAAAAAAACCTCACAGAGCCAATTAGGAGCCAATTATGGCTTGACATTCAAACTTAGCATCTTATTCTACACTTTCTTGACAATAAATCTTGGCTCACCTCTTTCTCCTTCCCTTACAGCCATCCCTTACCCAAGGCCATTCGAGAGAGATAATTCAATGAGGGGTGAGATGACACTTGCCTGGATAAAGACACTGCAGATGCACATGGAGAGCTTTCATCCCACCCCCTCCCTCCTGTGCTGCCACAGCTCCTCCATCAGATGCTGTCACTTTGCTAAGGCACACGAAGCAGGAGCCATCTGCTTGCTTCAATTAATTACAACTTGGTCCTGAGATTTCTGCTGGGACTCTCCTTTTGCAGGCGTGCTGAAATGAGAGCTGCAAGCATTATGGGAATTGACCATGCTGTCCCACCTTTTAAATGAGAATAAAAAGAGATGCCCTCACTAAATAAGAAAAAATGTCTTGTTTCAGCTCCCTCAGAAGTGACTGGAGATGCCTTTCTCTGCAAATGACTTTGCCACTTGCACAAATAAGGCTGGGAAAGGCTGCAGTGTCAAGAATAGTTGAATTTTCAGCTACTTGCTTTTTAATAAATAATGACAGGCTGCACTTGGAGTTCAGCAAAGAAACTCCATTGCCTTTCTCCTGCCAGGACATCTAATGCATAATTACAGGATTGGACACAAAGTTTCCTGACACAGCAAGGTTAGTGCAGTCATGCACTTGAAAAGACGACCTAGTGAAATTCAGGGTCGACAGCTGATAAGTATTAAACTGCTCAGGTGTTATACACTTGGGTTTTGACCTGCTCCATTTGCATGGTTACTGGAGATGTGTAATGGGGAAACTGGCCAGGAGCACAGTGACTTTGGGGGCTCATTTTAAAAGAGGAATGTTCATAACTCTGCTAGGGATATTTTTCTAAATACCGAGGTAGAACAGCAGTAAGATAATTTGCCAATACTGAAGCAAACCTTCTGGCTCACAGCCTAAGAAATACCATGTTATTTTTCCTCTCCTCTCAAATACACATGATTAAGGAAGGTCATGAATCAAAAAACTCCCTCACCCTTACATGAATGCTCATGTAAGCATATGATGTTACAGTTCCTATCACAAAAATATTGAGTCATCTGCCTAATTATTTCCAAATCATTGAAGTAAAATTTCCATCATCTTCTACTTCATCAGAACTGCTCTGTGAGCAGATCCTGAAGAATCATTACATTGTCACCAGCCTCACGACCTGCTCCGAGCACAACTCGACATTGCAGCATAAAGAACCAACCAGAATTTTGCTGGATTATTCCCAAATTCACTAAAACTTCCTTCTCATCAGCTGCAATGTGAAGCTAAACATAAAGAGGAGGCTAAGACTAAGTGCTTCGGTGCTGCTTAGAGTCAGCCAGCCAACAGCTCCTCAGGGTTCCTAACAGATTCATCCTTCCTTCCCAGGAGAACTCAGTGCACTTGTTTATCTTTGACTAGCATCTGCTGGCTCATCCCAAACACAAAGAGAAATCTAAAAGGCAAATCGAGTTTGCAAAGTGTTTCAGATTTGTGTCTCTCCCTGGTTTCCAGCCCCTGCCACAGAAGAAATGAGTTACAAAGCCCTGTGCTCGAGGGGAGCACTGGGGTTGCAAGGTGAAGTGAGAGCAGCTTCATTAGCAGCTCTGCTGCCGGCAGAAAAAGCCCCAGTGTCTCTCTCAGTTTAGTCTGCATGGGATAAGAAACTAGAATGGAAATCAGTGTAACCTGCTCCTTTCACACTGCCTTTGAGAGAGCCACAGCCTCCTCCACCAGCAAAACCCTGGGAACTTGCTCTGAAATGCAGAGTTAGGAAATTTGGAAACTTCTGAGGAGGACTGACACAGTTTATTAGTTTCTGCCTTTTGTTCAAAATATGTACAGGCATCTGAAGTCTAAAGGGTCATAAAAGTCACTGAACAAGTGCCACTTAAAGAGATCAACTGCAAATAAAGGAACATATATCCAGCTGTTAAAATGATGCAGCCCATAAATGCCAAGAAAGAGTGAGTGTTTATAAGAGCTGTACATCTGCTGCTTCTCCCTCTCCTTCCTATCCTTTCTGGATGCCCTTCAGAGGCTTCCTTCTTTTAAAAGAAAAAGAAGGGGGGAAAAGATGTGACTGAAGAGCTTTAAATCAGAAACATAGGTTGTGAACTGCTTTTTGACAGAGAACTGTGAGTCTGACAGTTCACCAGCCTGAAACCTGACTTCTCTCTCCCACTCCCAGCACAAAATGAAGGAGATGACAGGTTGCAGCATTAGCACATTAAAGTCCCTTCTTAATCTATTCTTGCCAAGCAGCTGATTTTGGGTGAACTTGCTGACAGCTCTGTAAACCTTTCTAGACTAATCTCTGCCAGTGACTGATATTCACAAGGGTTAGATGGTCAGATTACAACCTTGGGCTGGAACTCCTTTACAGATTCTCAAATTCAATAATCTACTGTGAACAATTTAATTAGAGACTCAACTCCAGTCAGTTTAACAAGAATGTTCTTCACACTATGTTCTAGAATTCACTTTTCTTCCATAAATCAGGGAATTTATTCTCCCTGACACATCATCTACTTGTTATTTGCTTGGCTTAAATATTTCAGCAAGTGCTTTAAGAATGCTTGCTGTTAAAAAATTTAGGTGGTGAATAAATATGCCAGTTGCTTATTTCTTAAGCTCCACTGATGCCAGGGACCCGATATTAAAGGCAACACTTCTGCTGAGTTCTCACCACCAGAATTATACATTACAGTGTTGTCAGAGGGCTTAGCACTGGATTGAATCAGTTCAGTGCTCTTAGCACGTCATCTCTTTAAACATCTGTAAATGAATAAAGCATATTTGATGAAAACCTGTTATGCACTAGTCATCTGCATTAGCAGGTTTTAGAATTTTAATGAGAATTATGTTGGGCCTTAATAATAATAAAGAGCCCAACCTTGCCCACATGGAACATAGGGGGATGTTTTTGGCACACAGATTAAGGAGTTTTAAACATATGAACTAGACAGCAGAACTTACATCAAGGATGGTGAAGAAAAACATCCATGGTCTAGAAATTATTCACAGAATAAACAGAACATAACGATCAAGCAAAGAGAATTAATAAAAAGTATGTACAAGGAAATGTATGTACACTGGATTTATTCCCATTCATATTGAAAAGAGAAGGAGTAGTAATCTTCATTTTAGAGAGACCAGCCCACACATCATTAAAGTCCCCTGTACCTAAAGCTGGGTACACCTGGACATTTGATTAGTGCTGAGTTCAGCCAAAGTAGAAATGTGAGAATTACTTTTTGGGAAAAGGCAACTCTGTTGTGGCCAAGGAATTGTCCTCACCTTAGAATGAGACCTTTTGATTTTCTTCCCAGCCTCTTGGGATTTATTCTCTGATAATTGTGGGTCCCAGAAAAATACTCCTCATTAGTAGTAACATTTAATGTGTCAGATTCTGCAAAAGAAATTAAACCAGACCCTCATGAGATTTATCAAGAACATAAGGTGAATATTAGTGACTTCTCCCCTCTTTACCCAATCACCAACTAGCCATGGGCTCGAGCAGTGGGTCAAAACAGAACCACAAACATCTCTGACATCAGTCAAACAGTGGGATGCTTTTCATATTCTCCTTTCCTCTGGGATCAGCCAGAATGACAAACAGCAGCCCACTGCCAGCAGAAAACAATGCTTTGATGGAGCTGCACAGGCTGCAAGAGCTTTACCCAGCACGTGCCTTTGCAAAGTATGTGTCAGTCACCTTCTGAATTTGTGCTTCCATGTGTGGAAAAAAGCATTGAAAGGTTTACTTCACTACAGAGGAGACAATGAACAGTAATTTAAGAACCTGTCTGCATAAACAAGACTTGCAAGAAATGAAAAATGACATCCTTGATACAAGGTAATTACTGTAGTTCCAGCCATCCAGTCAGGAGCAAGGTACATGGGAATGCTTCCTCCATTTAATTTCCTACAAAATCACAGGTATTAATTAGCTTGACTTTTCCAAAAGGTGTTGCCTTTGACATTTGAACACATGCAGATTTTACAGAGGTTTGTAACCATCTGTTTTTTGAAAATTTACCCTGGTTTCTGTGACCTGACTGAATGGCCATGCAGTGCAGCATTTAACTGCTGAGAAATAGAATGATTTTGTTTTCTTGCTTCATCCCAGATATTTAGCAGCTGTATTAAGTGAACAAACCCTAGTTCAGATAAGTCTGCTGACTTTTCAGCAGCAGTAACAGTTTCTGTGAACATTAGCCAGGGGAAGTAAATAAGGAACAGATTTAGAGCTCATGACCATGCTTGGTTTTCTGATTAGGAAGTAGAGGAGGTGAGTTAAATTATCAGATTTAGGTGAATCTTTGTTTGAATGATGAAGCACTAGGAAAATTGTGATGCCATACAAGATTGGCAAACTATGGATATTTTTTCCTCCTCAAATTCTAACCATTTTCCAAAACAAAAGCCTCTCCTATAATGACAGCGAGGCTGGTAGGTCTGGCTGAGGGTTCTGGTCTCTCCAGAATCTGACAGGCAACATCTTTGTAAGAGCCTTGAGTTCTGTAAAATGAAAAAAATAAAGTCTGCTATTTTGGCTCATGTCACGTCCCAAGCCAGGTTTTCATCTGATTATCATTACACAAAAGCAGCTTGGTCCTTCCCATAGGGTCAGGGCAGTAACTTTGCCACATCCTCAGGGGCAGCAGATGCTACCCACCTCTGAACATGAGCACAGCTTCGCTCAGACTGGCACATCCCCCCCACATCAGCTGCTGCAGCTCTGCTTAAAATTCCCTGTTTTCTCCAAGTAGGAAAATGCCTTCGTCTGTCCTGAGCATCCCTGGATGAGATGGTAAATTTAAAATCTGTGCTGTGGTAGCCTTAATTCATGGCTGGCATGAGGCCTCCAGAGATGCCCTGTGAGCTGATCCAGGGCCACAGCTGCTGACAGATGTCAGAGTTGGCAGCCAGGTACCCACACACTGAAAGTCCTCGCTGCCAGAACTTAATATTCCCCTGTCTCTCATTAGTGCTCCTCACAATTCTCATTTATGATCTTTCCACCATACTTACAAGTGCTTGGCTGTTAATAAGCACTGTCACTCCAGTTATTATGTTTCAGATAAATACATTGCAGTAATTAATAGAGAGTAACAATTTGATTTTAAAGATATTGACTATGCCCCAGTATGAAAAATGACTTGACTGTCACTGCAAGCTCAGCCAGTCCTCCATTAGATTAAACATGCAGTTTGTGTGGGGAATTGTACAGAAATCCCTCATCAGTAAAATTATATTCATTAGCCTGCAGTTTAGAAATGAAGCTGGTAAACCAACTTTATCTGCTCTCTGTGGGGTGAAGAGACTTTTGATAACAGCTTTTTAATTAGATGAGGCTCCTTAGCATCAGCATGCAGATAAGTGGAACTGCATGAATTACCTATACTTTGTAGAAGTAGATCTTTTGATTTGGAATACAACAACAACAAAATGATTTTAACATCAAAAGTACTGGGGACAAGACTGCTTGTGAGTAATAGCATCTGTATAATTTACAGCAGGAGCAGCTGCAGCAGAGATGAATGCCTGTAAAAATGAGCCTGCTAGAAGAAGCCTGCTCACATCAAAACCCAGAAAAATCCAGTGCCAAGTGAACATTAAAACTTCCAGCCAGTTCCCACTCGGATAAGAGCTGCCTCACACTCACTTTTGCTTATGGGACCTTGATTATAAAACATTTATCACATTTTCATCCCTTGTTAAATGATTTCTTCCAGGGGAGTTCTTTGTTGGCAAGCATATCTAGTGATTCCATATGCCAAGCAGGCAGGAAAACTGCAGGAGAATGGAAAGGCTGCATATTTCATTCAGTCCCTTGTTGCATGGGTTTATGCTTCTGGAGCTCTCAGCACAAGATACAAGGTTCAAATAAAGCTATTTCTAAGAAAATGGCTGCTAATCTTCCCCCTTTGAACCAGCAAGTCACAACTTCTCAGGTGGGAGGGATCCCAGAGCAAAGCTCAGTGGTTCCCACAGGAGCCATGAAACTGGACTCCTGAGAAAACTCAGCTCCTCACATCACGTTTTATTCACAGTTGAGGCTTTTCACAGATGCCCCACATTCTCTCTTTGTTGCTCTCTGTGTAGAGAGAGGAGTTAAAAATGAGATATGGGCCAACAAGATGCCTGCAAAGGCACCTGTGGGAGTTGGAAAGGATCCTGCTCTTTGCCTCCAAGTTTTGATAGAAGATTGCTTTCCATGCTGGCTTTGAGCCTCCTGTTTGCTCACACATGGAGCTTGTCAGGATCTGGGCATTCAGAATCAGGAGATTGCTGCATTTATCTGTGTCTTTGAAGATCTTGATGAGTGCCTCTCTTTTCCACAAGGTGAGTCTACAGCACTGAATAATGAACCTGATGTGTATTTCCCTTCAGCAATTACTGGGCACCCCAAGCTTCCTCTAAACTTTCTCTCATCATTTCCATGCTCTACATGCAGAGACAATGTGCTGCTGGCACTCAGGGGCAGAGCTGCCATTTCCATGGTGTCTGTCCAAGGGCAGCATTTCCAGGTCACTCATCAGTCACTCCTCTCTCCCCTGTCAGAGTCTTCCTGGCTGGAGGTACCCTTAAATACGTGCTACCTTCCAGAGCTTGGGTTCTGAAAGCAAAATGTAACAGTCCAGCTGTGAAGCTCAGAAGCCACAAAGTGGCACAAACCCTGTGCTCACAGAGGTTGGAATCTTCCTGGATAAAGGGTTGAGCACCAGGTGACCCAAGGCCCAACGCTGAGGTGTTTTATAGGGACAGAGCTTGCATGGGGAAGCAGAACAGCAAAAGCAAAGCCATAATCTCTATTTGCCTTCCTACATGGTTTGCATCATCTAACATGGCCCAGAAACCACCCCCAGGGTCCTACACGTGGTAATTGCACCTATTTTTCACCATTCCGTGTAAGAGAAGGATTATTGTCATCTAAGGAAAATCCAGAATATGCATTTTCTAGAGGCTCCAGGAACAGCAGGATTTCTAAGGTCCAGGTCAGGATGAAACAGGTTCTCAACTCCCTAAGGTGAGTTAGGAAGCACAAGCATCCTCCTGAGCAGACACTCCTGTGACTGACTCACTTTTAACACCAGGATCCTGGATAGGAAAACACCTGAGCTGTGTTTGAGCTGTATCCAGTCCCAAGGGAGAAGTGAGAAGTGGGATGCCTCGGGTCTGATCCTCATCTTGCTGTTCCAGAGTTACACCATGGAGACCTGCTGCAGGAAAAAAATCAAGTGTGCCAAATTCCCAGGAGCTTTTTTTGCCCTCCCAGCAGGCACCCAGGACCAGGATCCGCAGCCCTTCCTCCTGCTGAGTTTCAGATCCATTACCACACTTCCTCCGAAGGATTCCTCCTCTCCCAGTGCACATCTTTGTTCCCTCCTGAGGCAGGGAAAGCCTCCTGCCACACAACTCTTCACTGAGGCTGTTCCTGTTATCATCACGTTCTTTTGAAAATTCTCTAATACTCCCCTGTCTGCTCAACACTGAATTTTGCGGGGAAAGGTCTTGCCTGGGTTTGAAATAATTGCAGCGAGAGAGGAGGCGAGCAGAGGAGCACACACACCTTGCTGAACAAAGACAGTTGCTTTACATACCACACAGCACCACTGTAATTTAAATGATGTCAAATGTAGCTCTTAGGAACTCTCTGCTCCAAGAAATAAACTTGCAGACAGTTTTAATACCATTCAGTTGTCAAACAAAGTAGTAATTTACATAATAGTGCACTACTGTGTCTGAAAGTCCCAACTCTTCCATAAGGCTCCTTGGCATAACACTTCTGCCTTCAGGAATATTTACATTATTTTATTCAGCACAATGCAGCTCTGTGGGTCCCAGTGGATTGAGCTGTACCAAATGTATTTTCCTTGAAAATATGGAAGTCTTTTGTGCTTTTTTGACAGAAGAAACTCGATCACCTAGTCTCAGAAGATTTGCAGAAGCTCACTCTTAGCTCCAGCACACACCAAAGCTCCTGCCCGCCAGCTCAGTTATGGAAATGGCTCTCATGCATCCTCCAGCTTCTCAGCAAAGGAGAGGTAATGAGCAGAGATGGGAATAATTAAATCCCAAATTTGATTCCTATTTCGCACACTAATTCTACTTTGTAATCCACATCCCCTTGTGCCTCCAAATGCGCTGTGCCTAACGAGGTTTTTGTTCAAGCAGTCAACAGGGAGGTGACAGCACTGACCACATCAGTCCCAGCTGGTAGGGGACACAGCAGGGCAGCCACACCCCAAACAGCTGGCTTTTATTACAATACCATGTAATCTAATTATCATCTGCATTCTAAACCTCTATAAGCTCTTCTCAGGCTTTTTTCTTTTTTCTCTAGCAGAATAATGTGAAGAAAAATATTTAAATAAAAAAAAAGAATGCCTGGAAGAGAGCTGAAATCCTCCCTGTTTTGGGAAGCAGGGCTTGTGCCCACTCTGTGGGAGAACCTCTGCTTCCCTGAACAAGAATGACTGGAAGAGGTTTCTAACAGATGATAGAAATCAGGGGCAAGAGGAGGTTGTAGGACCTGTGGTGACTTTCTGAAGGTCACACATTCTGTTTGCACAAATCTTAAGAGTCCTGTCACTCCAGCCCATTTTAAGCAAAATGATGTTATTTCACTTTGAGTGAAATTTGCCACCATGATATTTTGTATCTGAATCTACATTTTTCACACAAAACCAAGTTCCTAAGAGCAAAGCCTATTTCAGAGATGCCTATCTTGCTTATCTGGAGTTTCACAATAGAATCTTCTATTTTGGCAGGTATATGACCTCCAAACTGCTCTGAACACTGCAATTTCCAGGAACCTCAACTAACCTGAGTTTGAAGGACAGGCTGCTGCATTTGCCACTTCTGCAATGCATTATGCCAGAAAAAATACAGTGGTCCTAATCACAGTTTTGCTTCACACAGGGCAGAACAAGGGGGATCTAAACCAAAATGCTTTACCATGCAAAATGGATTTTGAATATCTATATTGAACAGTATAACTATGCCAATAACATCAGTGACTGATCTTAAGGTCCAAAAAAAAAAAAAATCCTTCTCACAGGTGTAGAGAATGTACCATCATCATATGGTAGAGCAGCTTTACCAAACACATTCAAGTTCATTGCATTTCAGCCACCTTTTTGTCCTGAATTGTGGGATCATCCAGCCAGCCACAGAGCTTCCCTTCTCAGCTGAGCATTACATCAGGACAACTCCCTCCCAATCCCCACCAAAAGCTACATTTCAGCTTGCGAAAAATCATCTAGAACACTGCAATGGTGTGTGCACATGGTTAGCCAAGAACAGCTCCACTGTAGAATTACAGCTCAGCTATCTCGGTGTTTACTTTGATGAAAATCTAATCCTTGTTCTTGCCTCAGCAGGGCTGTCTTGGCTCAGTCTCTCTGCTCTGATAAACTTGCTCAGCACACAAGTATCTGCAGCTCAAAACTTTCCAGTGTGTGTGTGTTGTTTTGTTAGGTGTATGCTGAGCATTTTAAAAAGTGCTGCAGTCATTAATGAACGGAATTTCAATTTACTATCATCTAGCCATTTAAATGTGGGGGCTTTTTAATTCTCTGCTGTTAAATCCCTCACCCCTCATGTTTCATATTGGCTTCCAGGTATTATAACTACTGGTCTTGCATGTAGAATATTATTTTACAGTACTACATCTTGCTCAAGTCAGTCTTCAGTTAAAGAAGCTGAAGCTAAAGTCCTCAGTCTGAAGTTCAGTGAAGCCATATTTTAATTTTCTTCACTGCACAGGCATATAACCAGCTTCAGGAAAAAGACAACTTAAAATGCCCAAAGGTTTTCAAAACCAGGATAAATAAAGCCAAGAAGACAAAAGAAAAGACACATGTTACAAGACTCAAACAGCCCTAAACATCAGGAATACTAAAATATTTCAGCCCCCGTCCATTCAATTCATCCATTACCATCAGAGCAGCGCTCTAAATAGAACAAATATTTATTTCCCATTTTGACAATCCCAACAGAGTTCATTGCATTTAGCACTGAGGAGACACAGACAGAGATCCCTTGAAAGTGAACTGAACTTGTGTCTCCAGTAGCTAAATCTCTCCTATATCCCAGCATGGGTTACCAACAGAGGTGAGCAGCAAGAATCCACACCTGAGTAAATCATCCCACTTTGGGTGAAATTCTCTCTTTGCCAGGGGAGCAGGAGTATTTATTTTAGTATGACACAACTTCTTTCCTTTCCATCCTTTCTGCTCTACTGTCCTCAGAAAGGTGGGAGGTCACAATGGCACTCAGATTCCAGTTTCCTGGATAAGTTTATCCATATGAAAAACATGGATTCACAGTTCACAGTCTTAGTACATCAGAATGTCAGTGTCAGAATAGCCTGCAGGAAAAAACCTCTAACTTTATTTCAAGTTTTTAGCACTTTCTTACATATCCACACTATATACTGTAGTAATGTTCTTTATGTTCTTTTTTTCTTTTCTTTTTTCCTTTTTTTTTTTTTGTCTTTTACTGTTTGTGGAGGTGGCAAAGGTGAAACTGATGCAATTATCAAATAAAAATTGTGGTTTAGATATTTTGCAAGGTCACCTAAACCTTGGAATAGCTGATGCTTTGGAAGAGACAGAAACAGATGAATCAACACACAGTCATTTTTCAGAGGGCTTAGCTATGAATTGGTGATTAACCTTTGGAACATATCACGAGGGAAAGAGGCTGATTCTCCCTCTCATTGCCTTCAAATCAAAGCTGCTCATCTTCCACAGCCCAGACCAAGCTACTGTGTTCAGCACAGGACTATTTGTCTGAAATTCTTCATCCCATTCTTTGTAGCAGGAGAGACCACATAAGCATACAATCTTCTCCAGCTGAAACTCTGCCAACCATGGAATATCATTTCCAGTGCCCACAAGCCCCTGTTTTAGTGTCCAGCTCACAATCTTGTTTCATCTTTCTTTAATACTGCATGGAGAAATTGCAGTGGGTTGGTATTGTCACATTCTAAGCTTCTAGAAACAGTGCACTTGTCCCGAATTCTGAAATTTCCTAATGCTTTTTGCCAAATTAGATAAATATCACCTTCTCCTGGCTGGGAATCATTGCAATGGGCAATGGGTAAAAGAGAACCAGAACTGAGCAGGCAGAGAACAGAACAGTGGGAGCAATATCTAACATTGGCAGAAAGCACTGTCCATTCCCTGCAAGTGGAGAGAACACTATTTATGAATGATAAATGAATCATATTCCTTATTGGCCTTTTTTGATTTTTGGAATACTTGGTCTTCATGGAAATATAACAAAGACTTCAGATTTGTAATTAAATATGAGGACTTTCCCTTTAAACAATGGATTTTGTAAGAGGGACAAGAAAATCTGATGTCAAAAATAATTCTCCAAGGTTGATGAAAATGACATGTTTTCACCACAGCCCCAATTAAGATTGTTCACTCCTTCTGAAACAAAGTTTAAAACTGCAGAAATCTTTATTAGATGGCTAACCACAACCTGTGATCTGTCCAGAGATACACTGGTATCTTGCTCTAGGCTGTGGTATAGTTTTTTTTGGAAAAAAAAGAAGATACAGCAAATACTCCTGGCACACCTACTTCAAACTCTTTGGGGACAGAAGTCAGTGAAGGATTTGCTTTGTACTTGACCTCAAAGAAGGATATTTGACTTTTGAGTAACCATACTAGAAAACCAGGTTAAGAGAAGAACTTTAATGAGAACCAGATGCTGTATCTGAACTGAATTTTCATGAGTTCATGAATTATAGAAACCCCAGGGGCAGAGGTGGTATCAAACTTATAATTCAATTTCAGTTGCTATTTCAAAGTCCTATTCCAGCATACAGAGATCCAGAGGGAATCTGAACAACTTTTGTGAGGAGTTCTTTTTGTTACATTTGAATACCAAATAATTCACTGGTTTGCTTCACACCTCAGATAAGAAACCTCTAGGTCTGATTCTTCCTCAGCTATCACAGCAGTCAGTCTTATTTCCAAACACCTTTAATCTTGGTAGATGTCACGTTTCACCAGTGTACACATAGTTAAAGAATTTGCAGGGCAGCTGAAAAACAGCTTGTCTTTGAAATCATGCTTAGCCTTGCTTGAAACTTTTCCCAGCTTTGCTGGATGCTTTAAAAAATGCAGCCAACCTACAAAATATTGAATAAAGGCAGGCACTAAACAGCCTTTTCATGCCTTTGGTAGAAGATTAAAAAAACCCACTGCACTCCTATTATTTTAAAGATGCTGTCGGTAACTACAGCAGGTGGAAAAGGCTTTTTCTGCCTGTACAATTTGTGCTGTGTAATTTTGCTTCTCTTAAACAGCAGTGTGTGCACATGGAAACAAAATGTAAAGCTCTGAGCTTATTTATCTTTCCTGTTCTCGGTGAACTGATACTGAAAGTGGCTGTTTGAAGTCAGCCCTTTTATTCAGAAGCCAGGAAGGTATTGGATAAAGCAGGACCCTGTCTGACAGCAGCATTTTGCTGCTGCTCTGCCTCAGGTGCTGCTGGTGGAGAAGCAGAGGCAGCAGCGTGGAGCAGATGGCCTGACGTGCTTCAATAAACTCGTGCAACACACAGGGCTGTGCATCTGCACAAAGCTGCACTTCCAACCTCAGGCCTCCCAAGCCAAGGTCTGTCTCCTAAATGATTTTTTTCTTAGATCAAGCTTAATAATGATACAGGGAAGAATTTGGTTTTGTGATGAAGAGCGGTTTAACAAAGCTAACAGCGTGCCTACAAGCTTTGCTGAGGCTCCTCAGCACAGAGGTGAATGTTCTGTTACTCTCTTAATGATTATGAGTAGTTAGTCATCAGACATTAACCAGCTGTTATGAATTAAAATCTCTGCAATTTACCAATTTCTAGACATATAATCTGGGCTATGGACAAAAGTACTACCTTCTGGACCAGGTGGTAAGAGCACAAGATATTGCAGTTTACTTTGGTTGTGTTTTGCTGAGAAACTGGCATTCTTTTTGTTTGGATCAACCCTAATGAAACATCTGCTAGGTTTTAATTAAAATAAAATGGAATACAGTTTCCTGAACAGGTGGAAGCAGGAGATGATATACCATGGAACTGAAATCCTTCCATGTGTTCAGAGACTTTGCAGAGTCCCAGCTATCACGTCCATAACCCAGCCACAGAGTGTGTCAAGAACATTTTGATTGTGCACATGAGTCTACTTAAAAAGGCGTCTACTTAGTCAGGGAACAGCAGAAAGATAATAATCCAGCAGCCCTACATTACACCCAGGTAATGACTGGTGTAATGGTTTCTTGAAAACCATGTATTACATGGTGCTATTTTTCAGTTGTGAGAATTTGGACTACTCAAATCACTCACGATAAAACCTTAGACATCAAAACATCAGCCAGACATCAAAACACATGAAGCACATAATGACTATGATATTTTAAAAAATTGCAAACCCACTAAACTCTTGATTACTGCTCCCATCCTGTCCCCATCCTTTGCTGCAAAGAGCCATCCCAAGAGGTTGTGCACCTTCAGCCAGCTGCCAAACAGAGCGGGGCGGCATCAGCTGCTCCAGTTCATATTTTGTTTAGGCACAGAAGAGAGGTGGTGCTCTTCAATAGCCTGCTGCCTCCTGAACTTGGCATGAAGGTAGGAACTGCCATCTGCATGTGGGAGGAAAGGGAAGGTAATGAGGAGTCAGAGTCATGCTCCATACAATCCTGGCCCGGAATAAGAGGGAAAGGAGGTGATTCTGAAACGTTCCTGGTAAGTGCCCAGTGGAAGAGACGGTCCTGGTGCTATCATTTATGGACAATTTAAATTTTCAATGACATAAGTGAGCTTAGTGAGCTAGAAAAGCTGGCCCTTTACCAAGGAATGCTTAATACTGATTGCTTTAAATTAGGTCTGTCCTTTTATGCATCTACTGTCAGTGAGCCTGTAAGTGTTCATCTATTATTACTTTTGTGGGCACTTTCTTCTAAAACTGTAGTTCCAGAGATAACTAAATAACTAACTAAGTATCACACATGAAGTCTGCAAACCTCTCTAATTTCCCTCTGAAGAAACATGTCATGAACTTTTCCTGTTGCAAATAAACTCCTGCAGAGATCCTTGGCGTGCACCATGTTCATCCATAGATAAAAGCTATTTAGTGAATGGGGTATTTAGCTTTAATAAACTTTTCAGTCTATCAGGTTGAAACAGTTCAGCGTTACAAAATACTCATGCAAGAGTTGCTTTCTGTACACAAACATCCACTAGTTTTTGAGATATAGCACATAAAGCTTTTCTGATTTTTGCATTCAAGTATTAAAAGTCTTCTAAGGACTAATGGTTTGTAAAATTTCAGATCAATATCAAAGAATAGGGGAAAGCACATAGCATGCTGCATTTAAAGGAGCTCTTCATTTCAAATAACTGCCAGGAATGTAATTGTGTACAATAAAAGGTAACATATGGAGCTGGAAGTTTGACCTGCAAGCCCCCTGCTAGTTCTGCTTGCTCTCTGCTTTGTGCAGTGGTGTTGATTTCTGGTTATCTCCCATGAAACAAGGACTTGTCTGACATACTCAACTCTGTAATTTGTAAAATGCCACGAGTTTGTGCTTTGATTTAGAAAATGAAGCAGCAATGGTACAAAAACACATAAAACTTGAGTAAAGTTTTGCTTTCCAAGGGATGCCATCCAGGGCACTGCTCCCAGACAATGGGTCGTGAAGCCTAATGAGGCACAAGCCTGACAGAAGTTGGTAATTGAAACAATTTCAGAGCTGTAAAAATGGTCTGGAGACAGCAGAGCACTAGGAAGGAAGGATGACCTTGGTATGAGCCAGGTCCTTACCTAACACTGTTCTATCCAAGGGCAAGGAAGTCACCAGACCTAATTAATGATAACAGATAATTGAGCATGTTTAAAAACATCTGTGATATTCCAGTGTGTGAGATAATTCAGAAAAAAAGCACTTGGACGGCGGATTGGTTCTGACCTCCCATACTGAGGGCTATTTCCATAACTTTTCTTGCTTTCTTCACATCCCAGATGGAGTTCAGGGTTGAGCCGGGATTTTTGGACACGGCTCCCACAAGGCAGGCTGCTCCAGCAAAGTGTTTGCATAGTTTAGAGCCATGTTTTCTTTCACTCTCCCCCTGCCATCTACATTTGTAGATCACAACTTCTCTGGCAGCTAGTGGTTGATTTTCTACTGTTTCAGATGCACAAAGTAATGCTTGATGTGAAAAATCCGTTTAACAAGTTTGTTAATTTTTTTAATCAGTTTGTGCTGTCCTAAAATGTGAGTGATACACATTTTAACAGGTCACAGTTTATTTTTGAGTGTGAATCCCATTCCACATTAAACAAGGGAAGTCTCTCAAGGAACCTTATAGATAGAGATAAAGTATAAGTACAAAGTTGCACACTGTGATAGGAGCTCCTAGATAAGGATATTTAAAGATCTGGGCCTGTGTGATCCAGGTCCCTTGATGCCCTGACCCACCTACCTTTGCTACACTCCTGTGTGCTTTGTACAACCACCGTGTTAAACCTTTGCTACAACGCAGACAAAAAGGCAGGAAGATATTTTTATCCCTTTTTGTTCATATGCTATGACAGTTTGTGAAGCCAAATGCTCAAGAACACAAAGAATCAGGTAAAATAATAGTCATGGGGCAAGAGAAGAAGTCCAGCAAATAATTAGACTTCTTGTGATGTGATAGCTGACTCAGAGTTTTTGTAGTAGTGAAAGCAAACACACCTTATATTGCACAGAAACAGACACGGGTCTGGTTCATATTAGACAAGAAGCTGGCCAAGGTGTACAGCAATGGGCAGAAACAGGAGCACAGATGGAACAAAGTTGAATATTGGGTCTGAATTCACTTTAATGGCAGTTGCATGATCCAAGTTCTTTGGTACCTGCAAAGTAGAATGAAGACCTGAGGCTTTGCAAAGCAGCCTGAATTTTGGATTTTATTATGTACCATTAAAGTGTATAAACCATTTAATCACAAAGACACCCACTGTTCTGGTCTGGAAAAAGAAGTAATTGCTACCTCTCATAACACCAACATGCAAGCTAATCCTGTGTGGGGTTTCAATCAGCAACCACAGATGCTTCAAAGAAAGGCAGAGAAACTCCACAGCAGACAATTATACAACACTCTAGTGGAGATAAAAGTACTTTCTAACACAGTTAATGCCTTTTTTTACCCAGAAGCCTGATAATCTGTATTGCACCAAACCAGTTTTCTATGCAACTAAAGAAGGATTTGGCATTCAAATGTGAAAACATAAGGCAAGTTGTGTCATCAATGCTGCAGATAAAAGGGTTGTGCATTTGCACAAGTTGCATCTTTCCAAGCTCTACAGGAGCTTACAGGGATAGCAAATCCAACTGGCACCATTCTCTGTGTAAGAAGAGACTTATCTGGAAGACCACAGAGTGTGGTTTTCTTGTTTGAGGTTTACAGATAAAACAATACTTGCATCATGAGTTTAAATATTTATATTATTTATAACGCAGGCAAGCAGATGCCTCTGGCTTCTTTGCTTATGAACTCTATCAAGGCAGTAACTTCTCAAGCAGCTTCTGAAATAGAGGAATTCCTTTGCTTGGGCACTCATGGCAGGCAACAGGGAACACTGAATTCAACACAACTTTTAGCATCAACAGGATGTGCTTCTGAATGCACATTGCTTCCATTCTGTAATTTGGTCTCCTAAGTATTTTAGGTTAAAGGTCTTACCAGGTGAAAAAACAAAAAAACCCTCTGTCTCTCTGGTTCTGTGAGGCAAAAAAACAAAACACCTTTGGACTCTATTTGAATACAGAGTGTTTCTCTAAGGCAAGTTCTGGGGTTTGTGGGAAGCAGAAAGGCTGGGAATGTTTCACAAATCAGGGATTAAATTTGCTCAGTAAGACTGAAGTGGTTTAGGATACTCTGTCAGTGAAGATTTGATTCTCTTTTTTCACCAGTTTTAATAATGACAGTAAAATGAATCCCCAGTGTGCCTTGTCACTGACCTATCAGGCAAGTTTAATAAGCTTTCCTCTTAAATATTATATTGCACAGGGCCTTGAGACATCTTTTCCTATTTATAACCTGTCCCAGTCTGGGCTAACCCTTTTATACTTTGCCCATGCTCCTCTTCCAGTCCCATTATTTTCTTCCCAGAGATACAATCTTGGAATCAGGAGCACAGGTAGCTCCTGCCTTCCCCAGTGAGCTCAGTGTGAGCTTTACTTACACCACTGCTTCCCAGCTGCATAAAAACAAAGAAAAAAACCCCAAATCTCTTCAACTTTTGTAATTTCCAAACCTAGCACTTAATTTTACTAAACCAGAACAGATTGCCCTGGTTTTTTTACATTCTAGTAATTGTCCATTAATAAATCCTACTCCTGCTCAGCCTTATCCTGCAGCTACCCAGCACCAGCAAGATTAAATCCGAAATTGTTCCCAGGAGGGCAATAAGAAGGAAGTGAGCTTTTGCCCTTGGCAGTGATGTCAGTGATAATGGTGAGTGGTGGGTGCTGACCTACATCCATCTCAGAAACACAGGAGCTAAAGAAAGCCTTGAATGCCAGCACTTGGATCTGCCTCTCTGCCCCAGCCTGCTCACAGGTATTGCTATATCACAGGTTTGGAATTAGAGGGGGTTTTAGTGCAATAGGTAGGGGAGCCAGGGAAATTGTGCTGTGTAGGCAAACAAGCCACCAGCTCCTGTGCTATCCAGTCACCAACCAACCATTCACGGCTGTAGAGAGGAGCAAGGCTGAGGGAAGAGATCATGCTAGATCACAGCTGGAACAGAAAACCCCTTCACACTGAGCCACGGCTGGAATTGTTCACAAGCCCTTTCATGGTGCTCCCTGCCAGCTGCACTCCAGAGGTGTCAGCTCACTGCAAAGATGCTCAACACAAGCTCTGCCCACCAAAGAGAAGCTCAGGGAAGACAGCACTTGGTTTGATCTAACCCAGACCCTCTGTGCCCTTTTCATCTGTGGTGTGGGGAGAGCAAAAGTTACAGGAGTAGCACATCCTTGTCCCTACCCTAACCCTGAGCATTCTGCTCTTCAAGGGATGAGGGAATCCTTTTTTAAATGATTGTCCATCAGTTATTTAAAATTTGTTTTGCTTACAACTCTCTTCTCTTTCCTTGCTCTCCCCCTAGCAAAAAATTTCTTTCTCTTCATGTGGTTTCACCAGCTTCCAAAACAAAACCTTTAATAGAGCATCTTGACCTCCACATTTGTGCTGGCTTTTTCAAATCTATTTAGACAAACTGATTCCAGGTTCTGTGAGGACGAATCAATTTTAGTCAACAGACAACTTAATTTTAGACTGAATTTATGAAGAAGACCCAGAATAACCCCAATTCAAAATAAATAATTTTTCCCTGAGATAGTAGAGAGCTCACATGAAAATGGTTAAATGCCACACATTCACAAAGTCTCCATCCCATTCTCAGTATGCCACTAGAATTTCCATCTAAATTGCTGAGAGTCCAGAAGAAAAGTTACAAATCGAGGTCCAACTGGGAAAGTTTAGCTCTTTTTATTTCCAAGCTGAAAGATGGTAATAAAGAGATAACATTTGCTTCAGGGAAAAAAGCTTTGGAACAAGTGTTGCCCATTTGATCAATGTGCTGTCTACTTTGTCTGCCTCTCCTCCTTTAAAAGGCTAATAAAAAATTATTTCTTTAGAGACTGCACATCATGATAAGTGCCACAGAGCTGCAGACCTCTAGTGAATGTGCTTATCAGCCACTTACAAAGGGCATGAAAATGAACAACTCCGGACTTCATCAGCAAATTGGGAAAATTTCAAGCATTGAACGTGCCAGGTACTGCCAGCAGTGGAGCTGAGTTTGTCTGAAGGCTCCCAGGGCCAGCACTGCACCAGCTATTCCAGTCAGGGACATGCAGTGTAGCAACATTTAGATTAGCTTCTAAATTTAGTTCCCTCCACCTCCAAACAGATTTTGCAGCTCCTGTGTGCTCATGTGAGTGCACCCAGCAGGAGCAGCTGGTTCCTGGCACGAGGTTTGCCCTTCTTGGGTTGTGCTCTCTTCTCCAGAACGCTGCTGCTTTCCGCTCTCAACTGCATTTTCCAGGCATTTTCTATTATTTCACCCTGAAGCATCTACAGTCATTGTCTCACATTTATACCCAGAGATGAGGCAAAGAACCCATGACAAATTAAAGTGTCTGATGCTCCCAAAGATGATCTTAAATTACGAAGCTTTCCCAGAGCAAGCACCATATTTGCCGTGGCACTGGAGCTCACGGGACACTTCCCCTGGAAAATATCACACAAGACTCATTTAAACTAAAGATCATGCTGAACTAAACAAGAAAAATGAGCAAAGGTAGGAAGGAAAGGAAAGGATCAGTAGGAAAGTGGTGCAGAGAGCAGTATTCTGGCCAGCACACAAAGGACTCTTGTGCTGAAGGCTGCTGTATTTACATGCTTCTTTTCTCACTAGTGACTAGCAGAGCACCTTAGCAGCAAGCTCCAGGCACACATTTCCATTTATTGGTTGGAGGAGAGCAGGAGAGTGCATAAAAAAAGAAAAGAAAATGAAAGTAGGAAGTGATAGTTTCTCAAAAATCAAGGTGCAAGAGGGCAATCAAACCCACAAACATAGTCATGCTACTGTCAGCCCCACCACTGCTCCTTTTGCTGCCTCATGCTCTCAGTCATCCTCTGTATGTATTCTCTAAAAGACATAACTCTGCTTTACATTTGTGTTTATTTTTCAAGCTCTATTTGCCTTAAATGAGTTCTAGCAAGCTGATCTTGGTATCAAACAATAACTAGGCTAGGACTCATAAAACAGGTTTATGATTCATTAACCACTGGTCGTGCCCCCTCAGCTTCACTGCTGACATGTCCCCAGACCTAGAATTTGGCATTTATTCTGTGGTGTCAATCAGGACACTCCTCAAGGGCTTTGTGAAGAAGAGTGATGTTTTGCATTTCGAGGTGTTGAAGGAGGACAAGTAGAAATGATGGACACAGTCTCTCTTTGTCATCCATCAGCAGAATGTTTTGCTAGGAGTCCTCTCCATGCATTCCCCCCATGCAAGTGCTTGCAGTGCTGTGGTCTTCCCTGGACCCCAATAAAACTAGAAAACCCAGCCACACAGCTGCAAAATCAAACCTCCCTCCACCTAATTTCAGTCCTAGCCAGTAAACTTGGCTCCTTTTTCAGTCCTAAAACATGACTTTAAGGGCTTAACCTGACATTGCCAGCATTTTAAAGGGTCTCCCTGCCTCCCTTTGTATAAAATAAAACTGTCAGTCCTTCAGCTCACGGTTAATTGAAATGGGTTAGGCTGTGCAGGATTCTGCTGAGGCAGAGTCAGCTGTGCTTTAACCACTGCAGGGAGCAGGGCAAGGCTGGGAGAAGATATTTTATGGGGCAGTGCTAATGGATCCACTCCGACCTTGCTGAGCCCAGTACTTCCACAGCTGCTGGTGGGATTGCTGTAACCCTGGGGTAGCTGTTACTGCTCCCAGCACTGCCTTACACACTGCCTCAGAACACATTTTGCTAAAATAGAAAACTGTCCACCAAGCCATCACGTTCTTCTTTGGAGAAGATACAGGGCTTTGGATATTTTAATTTTTAAGTATCAGAAGGCCACAGTGCATCAATGGACAAGAATTCCTGCTTGCAAAGGCTCTGTAAGGAAGCAGCGGCACTTTAAAGATATGCCTGTATAAATGTTTCATGGATTTTCAACTCTTTTTGTTGATCTTTTCTATCCAACTCTCCACAAATGACCTGCAACTGCTCTGAAGCAGCATGTTTTGGAAGTGCTGTGTTATTACAGGAGCTTGATTACAGCTTATTGAAACTAATGGAAAAGTTGCCACTGACAGCTTCTTTTTGCTGGGTCAGTTTCAAATGTTTTCACAATAAACGTGCCCATTTACATAGCCTAGTGTCTAATTTTGGAAGATTGCTTTTGGGGCAAGCAATAATCAGCCGACCTCAATATTTCACAAAATCCGGTGAGTAAAACTGGTAGTTAATGCCTTTACAAAGAGCCCCCAGTGCCATTTAGTTCTTACAATGGGGAAATTGGTTCTTTCTTAGCAATGAAAAGCAAGAGAGAAAAAGACCTTATAAGACTACAATCAAAAATACAAAACACACCCTTGCAGGAGTTGCAAAGCAGACAGTTTTCCAGGCAATGAATATAAGCACCAGTTCAGAATGCAAGGAGCTGGAGAAAAAATCAATGCAAGGGCTGAACACTTCTCTTGACACTTTCCCTTTTCTGAATGGCTCTTATAAATTAGTTTTTTAGTTTCTTGGAGTGCTTTGCTTCATAAAAGATTTAGCACTATCTGGGTCTAGCATTCTAGTCACTCCCCAAAAGATAATGTACTTGTTCATCCCAAAAAGAATTATATAGAAAGCAAATTAAAAAATGCAAGGTATATCAAATCAAGGAGAGTCAGTCTGAAATATTAATGCCTCATGTCATAAAGGTACAAAATTAAAAAAACACTCCTTATAGGCAATTGAAAAAGCAGCAGCTTGGCAAGCAATCAAGAAAACTGAGGCCCTGGTTTATAAGTCTGCTTGAAGAGGTTCAGCAGAAGAATGAGGCTCCTATTCCATGGAGTTCATAAATGGGTGCATAAATCCCATGGTTTCTAACTGGACGCTTCCCCTGTTTATAGGTTTTGCATCACTAGGGTGTCAGGGAGGTGAACAAGAATTTCCAGGTAGGGGCTCCAACTTTATAGAACATGAATCAGGATTAGAGCAAAAGTTTCATGTTTAAAGCAAATTCATTAGTGGAGAGCCTTGGAAATGTCACATTTTCAGTTCTACTTATTTCGTCCAATTATTAGTACAATGCAAGCACAGATTTTTATTCTGTTACCCCTTCCATGGACAAATGAATTCTGTTCATTTAAATCTAAATCAAAACTATCCAGACAGGCCAGTGTCTCAAAGGCTTGAAGAGAGAGGCAGAAGTCACTATTGCTTAGCAACATGTTCCAGTTGGTAATAATGCTCAACTTTTAAAATAAAAGTATAAATATCCCACTTAAAATGTATCTGGAATTCTTCTTCAGCTCTTTGGCCTTTCAAGTCCACTTGAAGTGAATGAAATCCATCCAAAAACCAGGAAAAATTTAAAAATGTTGGTATCCAGTCTTGGGAGATCATAACAGTGGGACACTTCTGGGCAGTGGAAGTGGTCTTGGTTCCCTTTTTTGTAGTCACCAGAAATTTGTAAAACTCATAAGAGACTGGTGACACATTTGCTGAGTAAAGCTTCTTAAAATACCTTTTACCTGCTGGACTCTTTCCAGGAAAGTGTCAGTACAAGTCTGCTAGTCAGTGCCACTCCACCACTGACCTCGAACTAAATTCACTTCTTCCCCTCTCAGTCAATAGCGCTGGATGAACTCAGCAAAGGATTCTGCCTTGCACAATATAATGCAAATAAACAACTTCATTTTACCCGGGGCTGAGCTGCCCATGCTCTTCCCTTCTCCTATTTGTCCTTTATCATGGCTGAAGGTTTTTGTCTTGCCGTGGATAAGTCTCCTCTGCTTTTACAAACATCTTTCATTTTAAAATACAGTGTTTTTACTCCTCTCCTTCAGGCATCTTCATTACAGGGTACTTTAAAAAAAAACCAACAACAAAACCATACTGCAGTGTGCCAGTCAATAATGAAATTATGAGAAGTGTAATCTACTCTTCCCACCCTAATGAGCTGATGAGTAAATAACTGCCAGGCCATTGCTCTGAGCTATTGATCAGGGCTTCCCACAGAGCTGATGCACTGCAGAGGCACCTGCTGCTAACCAGCAGGGATCGATACAGGAAACTTCTGAAAACAATAATGAAAGGTTTCAGCCTCTTTACACGCGTTCTCTTGTGTGCTGGGGTAGCAGATCTTCATTGCAGGATCAATTTTCACTGTTAGATCACACCTCCCATGCTCCTTCCTGCCTTTCCCCTTGCAGAGGTTGAAGTCGTTTAGAAACGTGCAGGAGCCGGGCACAAAAGGCTGAGCAGGGAGAAGTTTCTGGCAGAGAGTAAAGCTAAGGAGACTCCACCTGCAGTGAAGGCTCCAGTGGGAATTTCTTCAGAGAGCCCAGCCTTGCCTTCTCTCCCCTACCCAGCACAGCCACCACATCACACATTGGCTTCCTACTCTGGCAAGAGCCAAGGAAGCAAATTGCTTTACTTCCAAAAGCTTTGGCGGGGCTCCTCCACTGAATATCATCCTGTGCCACTCCTCCTTTACTTTCCACACTCCTTTACGATCACTTTTCAGGGCAAGATTCTTAAATTCTGCCGCACGTTTCCTTTTTTTTAACCTTTCTTTTCAAGTATCAGTTGAAAAATTTTCTTCCCTTCTAGTCCTCAAAGTATAAAATAGTCTATTCTCTGATCCTATTATTCACTTGGATGGTCCCATTTTCTCAAGATTTATCAGAGCTTTTGCTTTTGTCCTCACCTTTTCTCTTTGAAGCCAGGTACAGATGCTAGACTTAAATGTTAATTTTCAAGTTTCCTTTTTACGTTTTCAAAAAATTACATTTAATCTGAACTCTTATAATATTTATTCAGGTCCACTTACAAACACTAATATGAGAAGGTAACATTTACTTTTTTAATGAAAAGAAGTTCAATTTACAGAGCACCTCTTTTAAAACATTAGAAGGTCTGAACAATTGCAAAGACTTTATTTCATTTGGTCATTTGAAAAAGAGTCCAATCCTGGAAAGTTTTTATAAGATGTAAAAAAAATCACATGACATTCTAATCTCTCATGATTAATTCCCAAACAGCTCTAACTCAAACTTCAAGTGGAGAGAACCAGCTCCAGATAAACAACCAGTGACTACTAAGTATCATGTCTAAATCAACAACATATGGAAGCCCTGTTCTCCTTCCCACAGAGCTGAGAGTCTGTAAACAAAAACCATAAGCTTTGTCTTTTATTTATGTACTGTCTCTCAATGGCAGAAATCCTGAAATAAACATACTGTCTTCTTTCTATGGACTGCTATTATCAATCTATATAATAGCAAACTGACCACAAATAAAAAAAAGGTTTTCCTATCAGAAAATAGGACATGTACTATTTTAAAATACTTTCGGATAGTATTTTTCAAATGGGAAAATTCAAGAGAACATTTGTGTCTTGCCAAACAAACAACATGGTATTTTGGTAGCATGGGAAATCTCCCTTGCATAGGGAGCCCTGATGCACAGCATGTTTTCAAAAGACTAGGCACTAAGTTTTCAAAATCAGCACAAGTTTCCACCTTGACATCTTTTTCTGTGACAGAAAATTGTTTCAGCTCATCAGTTTTCTTCAGGACTGAAGTTGTATTTGGTGATTTGTTGTAAGAATTCTTTAAGACATGCACTGCTTCACCATTCATGCCTTTTTTTCCCCCCAGCATTCTTTGTATGCTCCGAATATTTGGCTTCCTCATGTACCCAAGAAGGACACCATTGCAGCAGTTATTTTACGCAATGTCAACCTTTTCCTGCTCAAACTCAATAATTAAAGCTAAAAAGGGAAAGTGGATTGGACAAGACATTGTACCCCTTCCTTTTAGAGTGCCCCAAATAATTTTAGCTCAGGAAAATACCTGCAGCAGATGGGTATCTGTCTCCATCAAAATGCAGCAGAGGAAAGTTTAAGAATGATCAAGGGGACACACTGGAGTCTTCATGTTAAATAAACAAGAGAATTTGATGTACTACTAAGAAAATAGGTAGTGAGAAGAAAGCTTAGACAAGAGATCATAGAGGATAAGTTATCAAACAGAAGACCTTGAAGCAAAGCATATTTTGTTCATTTCAATAATGAACAGAAGATTACACACAAGAAGATGGAAGCAGATTATTACTTTCTCCCCTGACAGATTCATATAGCTGTACTATAATCAATTCCCTCTTCAGTCTCCACTCCCTGGCTGTAGATCTCAAGTCCCAAAAACTGGAGTGCAGCTGAAGTTACTCAGTCAGGAGATACTGTCAGCTATGACATTAAGGGAAAAAAAAAAAAAAAAGAAAATAAGAAACCTGGAAACTACAAGGTCTTTAAAATGAACAATGGACATCAGAGCAGAATGCACTGAAAGCTATTGCATACAGCAGTATCTAGACTGTCGATACAAATAACTTGCAAAAAGTAAAAAGAATAAGTATTTATTCTTAAGAAATAATTTATTGCAATCTAGACTCCCAGCCTCATTTGAGCCACAGGTAAAAAGGCATAAAATACTGTGGTATAGATCCTAGTAACATTCAGCATTGGTTATAAGGGCTCATTTCTAAGATTTGGGTTAATGGACAAAGTGGAAAGATCTAATCATGCAGAGTGTGATCTCTGCAGCTACTAATTGAGGAGAAACACACCCACACTTCAGTGGAAACAAAGATGATATATGAACACAGAGGATGGGAGGGACCATGAAAATGCCAGCCTCTCCTCTGATATATCAAGCAGTAAAAACAAAAAAGTAAAAGGCAGCTAGTGACCAACCTGGACCTTGTTCAACATTAGAATCTCACCAGGTTTCTCCTCATTTTCCTGTTTGAGGGTCACCTTCCTCACAAAGCAAAATCTCAGAGTCCCTGTGAAAGTGATAATCAATTCCAGGACAAAAGATGGAAGATGGTAAAGTTTTCTTCCCATCACCTTGGGAAATGGTGCTAATAGACAAAGAAGAGCTGTGATAAGTCTGCAATCATGAAAGGATAATCTCCCTGTCAAACAGAACGCCAGCAGACATCAGAATACTAATCAAGGAAAAGCTTTTCTGGTGCTCCTGGATGTGACTGGCATTACACTGTTGATGTCTGGAGCACAATGGTTTTACTGCCATAAATCTGGACACACCATGTGTTTTCAGGCAGTTAGGATCCAGCACAGGTTGGATTTTGCCTGAGAGCTCATGCATAGCATCATAACTGCATTTCCAAAAATTGGATATGCAGGATAGAACAAAAAAGACCCCTCTGTATTTGAGGCTTGGGCTGCCATATGCCCATCCTATAGCTAGTGGTGGCAGCCAACACTCATCAGAGCTACAAGATGGCAGATTAGGAAAAAATAGAAAATCTACACTATGCAGGCACTTCATCTGACAGCATGTAATTAGGCTGAGAAATTCATTGGCCACTGGATGCTCGTTAAAGCTGAAGTCATCCATCAAAGTTGAAGAGGGAGTGGGCAATAGACATTATGCAATGAGGGCAGATGACCCCAAATCTTCAAGGTCCACTGACTCTCCACTTCCGGGTCTAAAGTCTTTTTTTTT